>APFE030134169.1:3235-24501 GCA_000404065.3 Pinus taeda
TCATCTATATTATGTACTTTCATACTCATTTTCATGGTTGGACTCTTGAGGGAGAAGCTATCATTATATTATTTCACTGTATCTCTGCAATTTTTTGGCTAAGGAAGACCAGGGTTTTGCAGTCCTCTTTGGGATTCTTGTGGACTCATGTGTTGATGGTGTGTTTCTCAATGTTCTTTTAAGTTTTGTTATGTGATTCATTTCCTTTCTTTACTTCTGCACATTAAACAAATGAAGTGTTAAAGTAAGAATTCATGCTTGCCATGCTCTACTTTTAAGTTTGTTTAATTTCAATGTTTTCTACTGTTTAAGGAGAATTCAAAGTTATTGTTTTCTCTCCTTAGCTCCTCACCTGTCATTCCTGACCATCCACTTTAGTTAAAGGCATCAATATTGTCTCCTACCTCGCCCCAAAGAACCCCCTGTAGAAACTGTGTCCAATCCCCGCACCCAAAATTGCCATCCCCTCAATTTGCCACCAAAAACCCAAAAACTCGAAAATCAATCTTTCTAATCAGTTTACTAGCCTAATATCAGTGTTACCTTATTGGTCATCTCATCTATTGGCGATTTTACGAGATATACCGGAGAGAGCCTTCTCCTGCCCCGTAGGGCTAGCTACGAGGCTAAATGGTTTGATGTAGCCTTGAGGTTTACCTTTCTCAGCCTGAGGTGAAATTTCAAGCGCTAACAGGTGACATGGAGTGATTCGCAAAATTGAGCACCTTGGAAACATACACCTTCACCTCTCCTAGAGAGTCATCAACTAAGAATCTATCCTTATCCCACATTGAAATATGCAATTCCTCATTGAGATCATCAACTTTGAAAGTGAATTCCTTATTCCATGAGGATCTGGCAATCTTCATTATCACTCTAGTCTATGTTTTTTAATTTCCCTAGTTGTATTCTCACATAAGGATTGCTTAATCCACTATAGCCCTTGGTTGGAAACCACTTGGCTTCTTGGTCATACACATATAGCTTCATCTCTCAATCCTCAAATAGGAATCATTTTCTTCCTTTTGGGCAAAAAAACTGCATATCAAAATACGCTCAAGTCAATGTGGTCCTTTTTCTTCCAACCTTGCTCGCCTACTTTGTACTTGGTTTTCATCAAACCTCGCTTAGCCTACTCTACATCACTCTAAAACTATTTGCATGTGAGGAACTTGTTTTGTAAGAAATAGATGATGGAGCAAATGGAAAGTGGTTTCGACATTGTAGCATCTTTGCACAGAGAATGTGGACAATCATTATATTATTTTTAAAAGTCGAGATGATAAGATCATATTTACGAAAGTTTTAAGTTTATATAGATGCATCGACATGATGCCAAATTGGTATTACATGATTGATGAGGATTGTATTAATCTCCATTGTGCATCTTAACTACTACATACATTAGTGGATAGTAAATTTGATTACATGCATGGTCATCCATGGTTTATATATATATATATATATATATATATATATAATCACAATGGTTAAAATACATCCAAGTTACATGATCCGAAGAAGAAAAAAAAATATCAAAAGGTAAGGGTTGTTAATCCACATGTAAAAGCTAACCTGAAAAATAGTACATATCATTATAGTCACATTTGACTAGCAATATCTATCTCCAGGTGTTGTATCTCCCAGCTTCTATCTCTAAACATGTGGCTAGTCATCTAAAAGACCCTTTGATTATTATCTCGTCTCTTTATGTGTTGACTTTGCTCTAACTATTTACGACTATACTCTTATTCTAATTCCTCCAGACTTAATCACATACTCAATAACCCTATCCTCCACCTATTGTAGTCTCACCTCACTTAGCTAAAAAAAAAACTTTATCTTTCTTAAAAAATTGTCCTCATAAATCTGCCAAACTCTATATCATACCACTAATCACATCCATTGTTAGTATTTTGGTTACTTCGTGTGGGCATGCTCTTACTCTACTTCTAATCTACGTTCCCTACATCTAATCTACGTTAATAACCCTATCCTCCACCTATTGTAGTCTCACCTCACTTAGCTAAAAAAAAAAAAAAACTTTATCTTTCTTAAAAAATTGTCCTCATAAATCTGCCAAACTCTATATCATACCACTAATCACATCCATTGTTAGTCTTTCGATTACTTCGTGTGGGCATGCTCTTACTCTACTTCTAATCTACGTTCCCTACCTCTAATCTACGTTGACAAAATACTCAAGGGAGAATGTGTAACTCTACTCCATCCATCCATACTATCACATGTAGGGCACAAACAAAATTATGCCTATAGCACTTGTTTAATAAATCAATTTAACAATATGATTTTTAAAACATGAGGAAACATAGAAAAGGTGAACTAATTGATAGCGTATGATTCCATGATTCAAACATTTATGCCTTTCGACCAATTGGTGTCTTCTCTTTTTTGGAAAGGTGACGAGAATTTTAATGATAAACATACGGGTGTGGACCATCACTCGTTTGGCACCTTCGAAGAAGAGCGACGAAATTGAATGATAATCAGACAAGCTTCAAATCTTGGAAGTTGAGACTTGGAACATGAATTTAGGCATTCAATTAGCTGTAGTTTAACTAGTTGGAGGAATTCCCTGAAAGTTATGGAAATTCTGGTCATATTTAGAGAAAATCTTGCAAGGATCTTTGTAAATCTAAGTTATAATTGTTAAACTTCAAAGCTTTAGGTGTCATAGATGTTTTTGATGGTGCAAAATTCATTTCCACCATCAAAAACACGATTCAAACACTGCCTCTATAAGATTTTTTGAAATTTTTTTGCCTGGATTCCAACCACTTTTGCCCATCCAGACAATTCCTCCGCCTCGGTAGACAACTCCATTTAATTACCTTGTCGTGCGATGATGTAACCATATCCTTGCAAAATATCCTACTCTCATGTACCATTTATGCATATTTATTTTGAACTTTTCCACTCTATCCTTCATTATTAGTGTTATAACTTTTTTAGACCACTCTCATGGTACATTGTAATTTGTTTGGACTTTTCATTAGTGGTTTTAAATTAAACAATTTTATTATATAATTTGGTAATAGGTTTTATATATATGATATATATATATATTATAAAGGGTGGAAAATCTTATTATATTATTTGTTGTCAAATAATAGTAAAAACACCATGCTTCTTGGAATAACTTGTTGGTGTTCATAAGGAGCAGGGTTTCACTCCTGCCAGATGCTTCTAGGTCTTGGGCCATCAACCTATTTCCTTATCTCTGAAAGAAAACAAACTCATAACTAACCATAAACAATTTTAGAACATACTCCAGGCCCAAAGTTTGAAAATATATACATTAAATTAAAATATTTAATAATTATAAAATAATTTTATTATTTTTAATAATTTATTATAATTAATTTTAAAAAATTATATAAACCTTTTTATCTTCAATTTAAAATCATTTATTAAAAAATAAAAAATATATAAAATTTTAAAAATTAATATTTTTTCCTACATGTATTTCATAAGCTGTGTGCCTTTTCACATATTATTTCATAGTCAAGATGACATAACTATGTTAGAGGACATGACCATCCGTGTCGGTGGTATAAACTTCCACCAATGTTGGCAGTACATCACTGTAAACCTTGAAAGTTGTGGAATCGGAGTTCAACAGGAAAAGACATTGCAATAGAATATTATATGCAACTTGGGTTTGTTTAAGACTACTACTACTCATTTGGTAAAGTTTTGATTCCTAGCTATTTTGGGAGAATTTAGAATAAACCTCTTTATAAAATATTTTATTTTTATTTACATTTCTTAAAAAAAAATTGTTTTTTAAATCAAATGTATCATATATCACGTTAAACATAAATTAGATATATATGTCAAAATTTATGAGAACTTCCTCCAATATTTTCTAAAATGCTTTTGAACCCCGTAAAATTTCTTGCAAAATTCTTCCAAGATGAATTTGTTTGGCAATTCTTTGATAAATTTTAATTTCTGTTAAATTTATAATAAAATTAACATAAAATTCAATATAAATTAGATATATATGCCAAAATTTATGAGAACTTCCTCCAATATTTTCTAAAATGCTTTTGAACCCCATACAATTTCTTGCAAAATTCTTCCAAGATGAATTTGTTTGGAAATTCTTTGATAAATTTTAATTTCCGTTAAATTTATAATAAAATTAACATAAAATTCATTATAAATTTAGTATACCATGTTTAATGATACAATAAATTTAATTTATCATTTTTAAGAATCAAAAAGAAAATACTATTTTATTTTACAATTATTTATATTATTTTTTTTCATAATTATATATATTCAAATATAATATAATGGATTATTTAAATGAATATTATTATTATTATTATATTGAAAATATACTCTATAATTGAGGAAGCTTTTTTGGTTTTGTTTTCAAACCCTAAATGCATGTTACTAGTGTTCAACTCTTTACTCTTTTCTTATGACAAATGCCAATGCAGGGCGCAACACTCCTTCCTATAGTAGGATTGTTATAGGAGGAAATAGCTTGGGACAACCCTCTAACACCAACCTCACCTCTTTTGGCTCTATTCCTAACGAAGTCAACTTAGTCACCAACATTTTGTTACCCAACCAAGGAAACAACATCCCAGTAATTGCATGTCGAAAGCTGTAATATAACCCAAATTTGAGGTCCACTCAAGCTGCATCTTAAAAATATATACAATATGTGTAGGATCATGCGCGCATCAAGAAATTTATGGCATTTGGCCTTAACAAAAAGACCTTCTCATTGGGTCCAAATTAAGTGGAAACCCAATGGCCAAATCAAGCTCGAACTGGGAGCTAAGGGTTTCCTCATTATTGTTTATGCCAACCTAGAGGATCAAGCATGGGTATTTGAAAATGGTCCATATTTTTTCAATTTATTTGGGTTATATTTGTGATTTTGGATAGAATGTTTTGTGTCATACAAGAAAGACTTCACAACAACTCCAGTCTAAATTTATATGTACTCACTATCGTGGGAATTATGGGATGAATAAATCCTTTTCGATATCATTAATGCTCTTGGCCACTTAATCAAAATCTTTGAAGCGAAAAAGCAAGCTAGGCATATCTCTTATACTTGCATTTTCATTTATATTAATATTTCTGAACTACTGCTTAAATCTATCGATATTTACTACCAGGATGAGCTCTGGAAGTAAACTCTCGATTATGAGCTCACCCCCTTTCATTGTCACAGATTCCATGAATATGGCCATCTCTATCGCAACTATCCTTTACTAGTTGTTATTGCAAACCTTGATTCTCCTCTTGCTCCTGACAATGAGTGTTTCACTAAAGTGGAAAGCGAGTGAAGGAATCCTAAATCTCCTCCCCCGTAGGCCCCCTCCTCTGAGGAAAAGTTAGTTGGGTCAAATCATTATGATCCACTTTCATCTCTCAAACCCTCTAATCCCCCTCCATCCAATAAGACTCCTGAAATAATTATGTCAAACTCCTCTCTTCCACCCTTGACCTCTCATCTTCCATCCTCCTCCACTAACACCCTGTCGCACTCGTCATTTAAACCTTCCCCCTCTACCATGATTCCCCCTCATTTATTTCCCCATCCCTCCCACCATTAATTCTTTCCTTTGTGATAGAATGTAAACACACCCCCCTTACCCTTAGGAATGTGTTCAGTATGCTAACCCAACTTCCCCAGTATAATTAGGGAAATGGGTAGATTTTTATTTTTTACTTTCTTCTAAGTTTCCAAAACTCAATTTGGATGTCATCATTATATTCGTCTCGGCAAGACTTTTCTGGCGATATAAATTTTGGCCCAATTTGACTCCCGCATTACAAGTTGGGATCTTATAAAATCTTATTAATTCAGAAGTGATACCTCACTTTTCCTGCCATGTGGTTCCCACATGGAATGTCGCTCCACTGCCACATAGTGACAAACTTGCATGGGTCCAATGGCACTTGGCCACATGGTTTGCCTCAATACCACACACTTTGCATCACTCCCCACCATTACATGTGGGTGTATTATATATATATATATATATATATATATTATATATAATATATATATAGTGGCACACACAAGCCTTTAACCACCGACACTCATATATAATTGACAGCACATGTCACACGACTAGATCGATAGCTAACAATTAATGTGCTACCCCCCCTCTCATCGCTAATGTCACAAGGGGGAGGCTCCACTATATTGGTTCTAATTCATGGTTCTAAGGTGCAGATTCAATGATCCATCACCCTCCGAACCATCTGATGGTCCCTGTCCAATAGCACCACCCCCCTTCCCTTGTTGGCATCATAGAAGGGAGGCTCCCCTATCTTGGTTCCACTTCACAGTTCCAGGGTGGAGATCCAACGATCCACTACGCTTTGGACCATCTAATGGTCCTCTTCCAATAGTGCCACCCCCTCGACTGACATCATAGTGAGGAGTCATGCTATTTATCAAGACTATCGATCTTGTAAATAGATTTTTTTTTTCTGGTACAAGCTTGAGTTTTCACCCTCAGTTGTGATACATGGTTACATGGGTTCACACTTGAACCCCAAGGCTATGACCTTAAATTCAATGCATACACAAGGACGAGCCCTGACTTTTGGCCATGGTGCTGGTCACTTTTGGACCATGCTCGACCTCAAATGCTAGGTGCTTCTTAACATTTGTTTATATATATATGTGTGTGTGTGTGTGTGTGTGTGTGTGTGTGTGTGTGTGTGTGTTTATGTATATGTATATGTATGTATGTATGTATGTTATCAAATATATGGACATGTATGTTGATACACCTATGCATGGACATAAACCGCTCGACACAAGCCTATGGGTTGTCTAGAATATGTTCAACAAATATTCTGTAAGAGTATTGATCATTTCAATCTAACCATGATCGACATTCCACATAGAAAGACTCATGTGATATACCTAACTAAATGATATGAGTAATCGTGGCTTCAACATATGAATATGCAGACTCAGATTTTATTCTTCAAGCTTAAGGAAAAAATTGTGTACAGAAGACAAGTTCAAGGTGTACACCCTTGCTTTAAGGCTTATTTAATATTGTAGACAGGAAATTTGACTACATTATTTATTTTCACACCATTAACCTGAAAGATTATATATAACTATGGGTAAGTAATCTTAGGAATTAAGCCCAAAAGCTCAACAACTCAACTCAATGATGTTTATATATATATATATATGATTGAACAACAATCTTCTTCCTGTACACAACCATTAGTATAGGTTTCTAGGAATTTATTACAATCACTCCAGTGAGGTTTGTACATATCATGATACCATTCATGAATGAATTTACTAATGTTGGAAGGATGACATAGGTTTCCCTGTATAAGCCCATTGTGGTTTTGAGCCATTATTGTTTTAGCTGATTGGTTAAGCTGAAGGTTTAATTGGACTAACACGAATTATTATACTTGTGCCCAGTGTTTCTCAAACTAGAAACACAATTGTAATCATTTTGTGCATACAACACTATATATATATATATATATATAGATAATATATATATATATATATATATATATATATATATATATATCCCTTGCATAAAGAATGTTAGTGCAGAACCATAGCCATAAGGAACTAGTTATCAAAACCTCATTCTAGACATTTGTTTATAAATTTTGGTCCAATTGGACTTTAGGATTTCAAGTTAAGGTCTTCTAAAATCTTATTCATTCAAAAGTGACACCTCACTTTTCCTATTATGTGGTGCCCACGTGGCACGTCGCTACACTGCCATATAGTGGCAAACTTGTATGGATCTAGTGGCACTTGGCCACGTGGTGTGCCTTGATACCACGCACCTTGCATCACTCCCCACCATAACATGTTGGTATATCATTCATATATATATATATATTATAGAGAGAGAGAGAGAGAGAGAGAGATAGTGGCACAGTTAGCCTATGACCACCAACGCTCATATACAATTACCATAGTCCTCTCTTTTTGCAATCCTCCGCCATTCAATGGCTCAAGTCACACGACTAGATCAACGGCTAACAATTAAAGTGCTACCCCCTCTCTCTTCACTGACATCATGGTGGGGAGGTCATCACTATCTTGGTTCCACTTCAAAGTTCCAAAGTGGACATCAAACAATCCAATGCACTCCAGACCATCTGACAATCCTCGTCCAATAGCACCACCCCCATTCCCCTCGCTAACATTAGAGAAATTTTGAGGTATAAAATAGGCCTCCTAGGGAATATTATAAAATAATAGAGGAAATAATAAAATAAGATTAGATTACCTCATCAAGTTTTGGAGGGAAAAAAGAAAAAACTACTTTTCAACTCGTATTTTCAACTTATATCCCTACGATTTTACTCAAATTTCAAGTGGGAGCACTTGTTGGATGTGAAATTTAATTTTTCATCCAAGGAGTGCCCATGTTGCATACTTTCGATGGACCCTACTACACGAAAAATGTGAAATACGTGAAAAAATGTGATTGCAATCACATTTTTCATGTATTTCACATTGTTTTTGTAGTAGGGTCCATAAAAAATATGCAACATAGGTACTCCTTGGATGAAAAATTAAATTCTGCATACAATAAGTGCTCCCACTAAAAATTTAAGTAAAATCATCTGGAGATAAGTTGAAAATACGAGTTGAATAGATAATTTTTTATTTTTTTACCTTTTTACTCCAAAAAAGGTGAATCATCCCCCATGGTTGACATAATCATATTTAATCCTATCGGTTCTTATAAAGTTTATTTTTGTTGTACATTTTTGTTCAGAGGCCCATTTTTTACCTTTAAATTTCTCTAATGCATCAAAGGGGGGCAGACCTCGCTATCTTGGTTCCACTTCATGGTTCTAGGGTGGAGATCCAACGATCCACCGCCTTCCTAACCATCTGATGGCCAGAGTCCAATGGCGCCACCCCTCCTCCCCTCATTGATGTCACGATAGGGGGGGTCACGTCATTTATAACGACTGTCAATATTGTAAATAGATATTCGTCGTTTGTTACAAGCCCAAGTTTTTTCCCTCAATTGTGATACATTGTTACATGGGTTCATGCCTAGCCCTCAAGGTTGCAACCTCCAATTCATAACATACACAGGGACAAGCCCCGACCTCTCGCCATGGTGCTGGTCACTTCTGAACCACGCTCAACCTCAAATCCTAGGTGCTTCTTAACATTTGTTTATATGTGTGTGTCTGTGTATTATATCAAATATATACACATGTATGTTGATACACCTATGATTGGCCCTAAATCGCTTGGCACAAGCCTATGGGTCGTCTAGAATACATTCAACAAATATTCTATGTGTATCGATCATTTCAACCCAACCATGGCTAGCATTCTACATAGAAAGACTCATGCAATTTAATTGTTATGTTTCATTCCATAACTAAAAGATATGAGTAGCATATCGTGGCTTCAACATATGAATATGCAAACAAATTTTATTCTTCAGTTTTAATGCAAAATTCCTATACAAAATACAGGTACAAGGTGTGCACTCCTGCTTTAAGGCCTATTTAATATTGCATAGGGGAAATTTGACTACATTATTAATTTTCACACCATTAACCTGAAATATTATAAATAACCATGGCTAAGTAATTTTAGGCATTAAGCCCAAAAGCTCAACAACTCAATTCAACGATGTTTGCATATATTTATATATATATATATATTATATATATATATTATATATTATATATATATTATATAGATATGATTGAACTGCAATCTTCTTCTTGCACACAACAATTAGTATAGGTTTCCAAACATTTATTACATCCACTCCAGTGAGGTCCATACACCTCATTATACCATTCGCACTAATTAATTTACTAGCGTTGGAAAGACGACACAAGTTTCCCTGTACAAACCCATTATGGCTTTAAGCCATTATTGTTTCAGCTCATTGGTCAAGATCAAGTTTTAATTGGATTAACACAAATTATTATACCTGTGCCCAGTGTTTACTCACGCCAACTGCACAGTTGTAATCATTTTGTTCATATAGAACTCATATAGATAGATATATATATATATATATCCCTTGTATAAAGAATGTTAGTGTAGAACCACAACCACAAGGAACTTGTTATCAAAACCTCATTCTTTTAATCACAAGAGAGGGATGCACCATTCATGTAATAAATACAAGATTAGATCAACAATCTAAACATAAATTTCATGGCACATGATACATATGAAGAAACATATCTTGAATTGAAACTGAAGTTGTGCAACATATCATGGGACAACAACTCTCCACCCAACCATAAACAAGTTGCATCTAGTTCTCACTTGCAATTGTCACCCTTAAGCCATATTCTGGAGACTGGGGGGGCTTTTTCTCAAGGGATTAAACTCCAACTACCAATTGAAACAGGGATTCCAAAGGTTCTCCGACCTCCACCCACCAACTATTTAAGCAATCAATAGTAACACAAGGAATCAGAGGTTTATTTCCTCCACCCTTTAGTTGTTCAACATGCAACATAAACTAAGGAATCCATAGATATAGATGTCAACCCTTCAAGCTACAACGCATTGGTTCCACCCATCTTGGGGACTTTGAAACCCATTATAAAACAACCATAAGAAAAAGGCCTTCAAAGATACTCCTTTCAAGAATCTAAGGAACAATCCTCAACCCCATCCATCAACTCCATAGAAAACCATTTCCACCCTATGGCCAATAGGGAATTGATAGGCTGTTGTTCCTCACATCAGAGAAATGTCTTCGTGCCATCTTACCAAACGAAAATTGATTTCCCTGTTGCCTCTACTTGTTTCCTCCTGCCTTTGATATTCCTTCTCTTGATCTCTCATTCCCAATTATCCTTCTTGTTTTCCCAACCATCCTAGACTTCATATCCACCTTCTCCTCTGTGTACTAGACTATTTGAATGATCTTTTCCTCCTATCCCCCACAATCTTTCAGAAAATTACCTCTATCTTCCAAAATCTTGTCAACCTATCTAATGGTGCCACCTACCTGTATGTTCCCCATATTTGTTTGTTGTTGGTTAGTTTGTTGCAGTGGGTGGCCAACACACCTAACAAGCTGAAAATTTTCCCATTTTTCCTTTTTAAATTATCATTCTTTATTCCCTGTATACAGCTACAAAGAAGCACATTTTGTTGTCTGCTACTTCCAGCTGATAAGATAATACAAATTGCCCCTTTTTGGCACAACTTCCAGCTACCATGAATTACTTCAGATTTCCTGTTGTAAGGAAACCTTAAACTATCCGAGGCAAGTAACCCCCTTAGCTTTGGAATCTATGTCCCTTTGCATCAACCCATTTTTTTATCAAATATTTACATTGTATACATTGGTGGAAAATAATAACGTTGTCACATAGAAGGGTTATATCAGGCCTCAGACCAATGTGAATATGTGAATATTGATTTCCTCAACTTGTTGTAGTTATCTAAAGCATGGAAGGGCAAAGACCCCTTCTCTCTCCAAAAACATCAAGTTTGTCTGTTGTTGGGTCACACATATCTCAAAACTTTCCATGTAGCCTTGAGATCGAATTCAAGGGTTTCCAACACCATTCCACTTCGCATCCAAACCAACTCATTGAAGGACTCAACCTAACCTCACAAGGATGAAAAGAAGTGAGGCAAGAAAAGAAATATGCCACTCTTGGATTAATTAGGGGGTATGTTGGTTAATTCAAGGCGAATCGAAGTAATAATGGAGTTTTTTAGGCCTCCAGCATAGTCCCAACATGAGAATATTCTAATGGAATATTAGGGGCCTCAACTATAAGGGGATATAAAAGTTTCTTAAAGAAAAATGGAGCTAAAAAATTCCTGCAATAATAAGTAAACATGGAAGAAATTTCCATAGATGTGTAAGGAATATTTGGAGGCTTGGATATTATTGGAGTGATTAGGAAATTCAGATTCTCAATATGTTTTCCACCTTCCACATCCTCACCATTCAATTCCATCTCATTGGTTTAGCCAAATCCTGCTACCTTTATAATGTCTATGGTCCCACCACCGCTAAAGATAAACGCCTCTTCCTCCACTATATTGTGAATACTCACAATATCCTCTCTCCCTCCCAATAGATCCTGGGTGGTGATTTTAACCTTGTGAATTCATTACACGAGAAGTAGAGTAACATATAGAGACTAGATGTGGATCCCATCCTCTTCCAAGAAATAATAACAACCTCCAATCTTATTGACATCAAAACGAAAAATGGCACTTTCACTTGGAATATTAGGGGTGGAGGAGTGCAACAGGTAGCTTCAAAACTAGATCGCTTTATAATTTCAGAAGATATAGTGAGGTGGGATATATTTTTGGAGGCTTCCATCCTCCCAAGTCATGGTTCCAACCACTGGCCCATATGCTTGCTCATACCTAAAATCCTAACCCCATAATATACCTTTCCATTTTGAAAAGTTTTGGTTGCACCACCTATACTTACAAGCAAATATACAACAATGACGAGATGAAATAAGAGTTTCGAAAGACTTTGAAATGTTTACACTCCATCAGAAGCTCAAACATATAAAATGGAGACTCAAAGGTTGGAACAAAGCTAAATTTGGCAACATCCTCGAGGAAATGCAGAGACTATAACAAAAAATGGAAATAATTCAACAGGAAGCCATTTCCTTTGGCATATCAAAGACATTAATCAAGGATGGAGTTTGCTAAATCCCAAGGTATGACCAAGCTCCAAGTGGAAAATCCCAACTCATTGTGAACATGATTCTAAGAATCATGAATGGAATAACAAAACACAAAGTATCAACAAGCTATCATCTAGAAGTTCTCCTCAGCTAGGTCTCCTTCTTCAATATAGCTCAATCTACATAAACTTATTGTTTATGTTCACCTTCCTCCTTTGGATTTGGAGTGTTAGAAGAAGAATTATTTGTACAAGGTGGTAAAATGAACACCTCATCCCTTGCAAGGAGTTTCCTTGCCATGCTCATGGACAAAAACGAATTGTAGTGCAATATTTCTTACCTGAAATGTTCAACACCCTAATTCATAAGAGATGAGATAGGGTTACATACATCCGAGTATGATCAACATTTATGGGAAACATGCAATTGTAAATTTTATGAAACAATAGATAATAGATCAGAGCACGATTATATCAATTCATTAAAAATGTGATCTAACTTGTCTGAAAGTGGTGACAGAACAAGCATCTACTCTCAATCACACAACTCTACATATTTAAGTAATCATGTTCTTTCTCTCCTCGACTTTGTAATTCCACATTAAGGATAGTGTATAATAAGTCTATATGTTTAGCAAATGTATTCCGCTCATAGAGGGGACTATATTTGGGTTTCACTATTTGTTGAGAACAATAAAGAGAGGTAAGAGTTCTAATCTGCCTTTGATAATGTGGTGTTGTATGCACTACAGATGAAAGACAAATTAAATCTCCATGCATTGTAGATGAAAGGAAAATTAGATCTCATAAGACGGAACAAACAAATCATGCAGATGCTAAGGCAACATTATGAGACCAGTGTAATAGATTAGAATTTATAAACTTATACTATGACCATCAAAGATCAAAATATATTAAAACTTGGATGCACTTTAGTATCAAAATTGAAAAACCTAAAGTTTTCATGTAAAATATGCATCGAGAATAATATAACCTGCAATATGATTTTGAAGTTATATGATTGTTGGTCTAATAATACTTCCTTAACATCTGCATCTACTACATTGCTTTGACAATTTCACTTTACCCTATATATATAATATATATATATATATATATATATTATTATATATATTATATATATATTATATATATATATAATATATATATATTAAACATTAGCCATTACAAACATTATATAGTCAAAACAAAAATTTAATTAGAAATCAACAATCAATTAATCGCTAGAATCCCTACTAACCTTTATTAAAAAACTAATAGATATTAAAATGTTTCTTTAAAATTTCAAATCAATATATATGTAGTTAATATAACCATTAAGGATAATTATTTATTATTATTTATTAACAATCAAGTTATAATAATTTTTTTATATTAAAAATATATATCATAAAATTATCTTATTGATTAGGAGAGAGAGTTGTTGTGGTAGCATGCACGCAGCCCTAGCCAACAGTTGTAGCACCCAGTGTGCAGCAGTATGCAGCCCCTCAGCGGCCTTCTACTGCTGAGGCTCGATCTACTGGACACGGAAGGAGAGCCTGGCTACGCAGCAGTAGCATGCAGCACCAACTAGTATTTGCAGCACCTAGTGCACAGCATTTCATAGCTGCCCTCAGCGGCCTTCCGCTACTGAGGTTCGATCTACATGGATTCTTTAGAGGACAAAAAGCCTCATCCAAATCACCAACAAGAAAATGAAGTAACAACAAAATCCTTTGCCTCCCTCATTTCTGCAATGGGTCCGGCAAAGAACCGACCATCAGTCACAAAGTTTGTCAAAAGATTGCAAGATATACCTGAAATATCACTCCCTCCTGCACTCCCACAAAAAGCAGCACTCTCCCTAGGAGAACGAGGATTAGTTGGGCAGTTTACTGGGTTATGGCCATCGCCCAAAACTGTCCAAAAATGGGTAGAAAGAAACCGGTCTGCATCAATAAACAGGAAAATCTCAATCAGGTTTTGTGGTAGAGGGTACTACACCTTTCACTTCAAAACCAAGGAGGACCAAGATTTGATATTTAGGAATGGCCCATATTTTATGGACACAAGGGGACTATATTTAAACAGATGGACGTCGGACTTTGATCCAAAAATGGATGTTCCAAATGTTGTACCTGTATGGGTCAGATTATCGCACCTCCCCCTCCACTATTGGGGAGATGATTCAGTTAAAGCCATAGGAAATGCAGTCAGGAAATACATAGACAGATGTGAGCCAAAAGAAAACATGCATGCATGCGCCAGAATCTGTGTAGAAGTGGATCTAGGAAGAGGAATTCCAAAAGCTATTAGAATCAAAGTGGACCAGTGGACATACATACAACAGCTGGACTATGAACAAATCCCCTTCAAATGCAAGGTATGTCACGAATATAGTCATTTTGCAAATAGATGTACAAAAAAAGACAATGAAAGTGAAAAGATTGAGGGCCCGGAAAATAAATGGGAACAGGTCAAAAGAAAGAATACAGTTAATAAACAACCAATTCATTCTTCTTTGCAGCCCACAACATCCTTTGAAGCCCATCCAATCTCGCCAAAAGCAGACAATGCCAGCCTTAATCCTTTTGAGCCACTAGACCCTTCAGCCCCCTCATCCCCCGGACCCAAATCCAAATCCAGATCCAGAACCCCCCATTCTCCCATCCCCCTTCAATCCCCTCGAGTCTTAATCACCCACCTCTCTCCCCCTCCCTTAGTAGAAAAAATACTAACTAGAAAGCAATCAAAGGAAGCATTCCCAAATGCAGAAAACCAAAAAAAGTAGGAACAAAGACAAACAAAGAGTTGAGGGATGAAGTAGCAGAAAAAGAAATGTCTTTGGGAACGCAACAACCCATGGAAACTTTCCTAGGGAAAAGAATATGAAACAATGAAAGAAGCCAGCAAAAGGGAAAGGAACCATGCACCACCCAACAAGTAAATAATGATAATAGTCTCTGGGAATTGTAGAGGAATGGGGTCATCCTTCAAAGAAAATGCTACAAGAGATATTCTAACAAAAGAAAACCCATATATTCTTATGATTCAGGAGACAAAAGCAAATAGCCAAGAACTTAAAATATATATATATAAAAAAATAAAATAAAAAATAAAAAAATCATAACATACTATGAAGGGAAAGCAATCCAGGCAACAGGAGCATTAGGAGGTATCTACATAATGGAAAAAAGGAATATGGGAATTAATACAAAAAAAAAACAGATCAGCATCGAATACAAACGGATATAATGCAAATCAGCACAAAAGAGAGATATAGGGTCATGAATATATATGCCCCCAATCACTACAAGGAAAAATAACAATGTTGGGCCAAAATAAAAGAAGCTTTAAAAGAAACACAAACTGGGAAAATAATTCTAGGAGGAGATTTAAATCTAGTAAGAAGTATAGAGGAAAATTTTGGAGGAATCTATCACACTGGTCCATCCAGGAATACTTTAGAACAAATAATGGAACAACACAGCCTTATGGACATCCCTCCAAACAATGGGAAATAAACCTGGAATAACAAAAGAGTGGGTAAAAGAAATATAAAAGAAAGGTTGGATAAAATTCTGATACAAGAAAACATAGCAGCGGTGTGCAACTCCATCAAATAAAAAATTATACACATCACAGCATCCGATCATAAACTAGTGGTAATAGCAATGGGAAAATTGGAAAATCAAGGTCCACTCACTTTTAGATACAACTCAATTTGGGACAGCAATACAGAAATCAACGATTTAATTAAGAAAGCATGGGAACCAAGAGTATTCGGCTCACCACGGTACATTTGGGAGACAAAATTAAAAAATTTAAGACCCAAGCTAAAGGAATGGGCAAGATCAAATGAAAAAAAAAGAGCTACAACAGAAAATGGACAACATGCAGGCTGAAAAAGAAGGCAAAGAAGAAGGCAAGCAAGACTATCTAACAGAGAAAGAAATCTTTTGGGAATATACAGGGAAAATAGGAAAGAAGAAGAAGAGGCCAGACTTAAATCTAGAAGCCTATGGCTCAATGCAGGGGATAAGAATACATCTTTTTTTCTCAACACTATGAAAATTAGAAGAGCAAGAAACCAGATAGAAAAAATACAAGTTGGAAATCAAGAAGTCGAAGGAGCGGAAGAAATTAAAAAAAAAGCATCTTACAAGCACTTCAAAAACTTACTTTCAACCACAGATTATGAAGAATTTTTGCAGCGCACAAAAAGGAAAATAAAAAAAGAACAGAATACAGAAATGTGCAAAGACCTCATAGAAGAAGAGGTAGTGGTGGCCACATGGAGCCTGCATCCCGATAAATCCCCTGGGCCAGACGGTTTCACAATAGATTTCTTCAGATCTCATTTGTACACAACCAGAAAGGATTTCTTAAGAATGGTGAAGAATGTCTTAAAAAAAAATAGGAAGTCACACAAAATCCTCCTACCTTGCTCTAGTCCCAAAGGAGTCAAATCCCTCCACTTTCAACGGGGTTCGCCCCATTTCTCTTTGCAACTCCTCTTATAAGATAATAACAAAAATAGTGGCTAATAGAATCAAGAAAGTGTTATCTCTAATCATATCAGAAAACCAAGGAGGGTTTGTCCCCAATAGAAAAATCATAGATAATGTAATAATAGTACAGGAAGTTGTACACTCCAGTGTTTTAAGGCAAGAAAAGGGCATCATAATCAAATTAGATATGGCAAATGCATTCAATAGAGTCAGCCACCCATATCTAATGGCTGCCCTCCAGAAACTTGGCTTCTCAAAAGAAATAATAGAAGTCATTCAGAAATGCATCTCTACTCCTTGGATTTCCCCCCTCATAAATGGAAGACCCAGTGAATTTTTCCAAAGCACAAGGGGCCTCAGGCAAGGCTGCCCTCTCTCCCCATTTCTCTACATAATAATGGCAGAAACCTTAAGCATAGCATTGGAAAAATAGAGAAAGGAAGGAAACATCACAGGGATTAGAATAGAAAAGGGAGTAAAAACCATAAATTATTCACTTTTTGCAGATGACACATTGCTGTTAGGAGGAGCATCAACAATAATAGCAAGAAGATTCAAAAAAATACTTGATGAATTCCTACAGGTATCAAGTGGGCTGTTAAATAATACAAAATGTAGGATATATGGGTGGAATTCCCCTCCTAGAATCATGCAAAGGATTTCACAAATCATGGAAATCCCAGTACAAGAAAAATGGAATCACTTCTTTTACTTGGGACTACCAATATCAAAAGAGGGCATGAAGGCCGAAATATGGACAAAACAGATTGAAAAATGCAAAACAAAATAAAGATCTGGGGTGTGATGTGGCTAAATATGGCTGGAAGGGTGATTTTAATCAATGCACTCATTGCTGCATTACCGATCTATCAATATGCAAGAATCATGGCATCAGCAAGTGCTCACAAACAGATGGAATTAATCTTAAGAAGCTTTTTATGGCAGGGAGAAGCAAGAAAACAAAAAGTTTAGCCTGGTCGAGTGGGAACAAGTAGTGCTACCATATGAACAAGGAGGCCTATCCATTCGACTACCTGGGCTCATGAATGTAGCCTTGGGAATGAAAATAGTATGGAGACTCATCACAGGTAAAGAGAGTTGGTGGAAAAAAACCCTCATCTATAAATACATGCATGGATCTAGGAAGTGATTGCTTAATGGAAATATCCCAATAAGACAATACGCTCAAGTATGGAAGCTAGTTAAAAAAATAATTCTTCTAATGAGTAGCCACATCTCTAAAATCCCAAGTAATGGAAAAACAATATCGATTTGGGAGGACAGAATCATGGGAAAAGACCCTCTGCAGAATCACCCAGAAATTGAAGGCATCCAAGAATGGATGAAAGGAAAAGGCTTCAATACTTTATACTAAATCTCTTTATGGAATCAAAAGGAATGGCAGGAATGGAAAATCCCAGCAATCCCAGCAAACCTGGAAGGAAAATGGAACAAAATCAGGCAACATCTTAAAGGGGCAACACCAATCCACCATGATGAGGAAGATAATTACCTTTGGGATCCAAGTAGTGGGCAATACACAGTCAAGGCTGGATACAAATCCCTCCAAGAACAAACAAATCAACAAGATTGGGACTCTTGGAAAATAGCATGGAAATATGAAAGCTTGCTTAAGATAAACATTTTCATTTGGACCCTTTTAAAAGGGAAGATCCTGACCAGTGAAAATTTAAAAAAAAAAGGCTTTTAGGGGCACTCACGATGTCCATTATGCCAGCAGGCTGAAGAAAACATCCAACACTTATTCCAAGAATGCAATTTTTCAAAAGAGTGCTGGCAGCAGCTTATAAGCCCCTTGGATATAAATATAAAATTTGAAAAACCATTGTCGGAAATTCTTCGAACTTTAGAGAAAGCCTACCCATACGCAATAAAGAAGAAAGTCACAATTCAAAGAATATGGAAGTGCATTCCAATAGTTCTATGTTGGCAAATCCATTGACTTGAAATAGGTGCATCTTCAAAAATCAAAATCCAAGAATCGAAAAAACCTTATCAAAAACATGGGGATTAACTTCTGAAATCCTCAATGTCAAAGGAACTGCACCAATGGACTACAATATTCTCCAACAAGAAGAACAAGATTGGCTCAGCAAAGCCATAATTAACAATAATGGACAAAAAGGACAGGGAAAAGTAAACTCAGGAAATATTTGGAAATTAAAAATGAGTGACGAGGAACTCGAAAATTGGGAAAAACTCCATAACAGACATTGTCTACACTTTGATGGAGCCTCTAAGAATAATCCGGGAAAGGCAGGAGCAGGGGGATAATTCTCGATCTGGATGGGGAAAAAATTGTCACCTACGAATGGGGACTAGGACAAATTTCAAATAACAAGGCTGAGGCATACAACTTGTTGATGGGTACAAGAATGATTAGAAAAAGAGGAATTAAAAATCTTATAATTATAGGAGATTCCACCATAATAACTGAGGCAATGGCTCGAAACAAAAATCAAAGTAATGAGTTTATGAGCAGAATTTTCAAAAGAGTCAGGAGAAACTTAGAAGGCTCTGGCAATGTAACCTTCAAACATGTATTGAGAATGCATAATCAACAGGCGGATCACTACGCAAACCAAGTAGTAGAAAAAAAATGAAGGGAGTGTCTGTGAGAATCATGATGAATACTACAATTCTGTCCCATAATATCCAACAAAAATGATAAGAGTGAAGCTCTCTAAAAACAAGGAACAAAGCATCCTGATTAAAGAAATAAATCAAAAATCGACAATCAAAACTCATCAACGGACACAGAACAGCAAGGGAAGTTAGAAAATCACGGGGAGACAGAGGAAACATCATGACATTAGAGATTTTGGCATGAGAAAAGTCAGGGAACGCAATCATGTTCATAAGCATCACGCGGCAGTTTATCATTGCAATGGAGAAATTTGTATGAGTAAATCCAGGAAGGACGATCGCAATCATGTTCAAGCATCAGTCTATCCCATTGACTGCAGTTCTCGGGCTGCTCACTCTAGCTGTAAGAACAATGGTAAGCTGATAATTAAAAATAAGCAAACATGTGCATACAAAGAAATCATCTCCCATGTTAAGTGCACAGTTAACTCGCCCTCTCTAAGCCCCACTTCGCATTCTATCTCAGCCTCCGGTAATCACTTCCAGAGCTCAGTGTTCTCACGCTCTCTCCCGTCCGCCTCACTCCACCCCGTCACCCAGCAAATTCCCATAACAGCACGGCAATCTTGCATCTTTGATCTCTGTTTTTTACTAGCCCCTTCATATATTCTGGCCTTCGCTCAGTCCCATAAAGACCTTGGTCTCATCCTTCACTGTTCCACCCAAAAATCACAGGACAAAGGTCAACAAAGCAAGGAAGCACAGGACAAAAGAATTGTGGTTGGCAGTAATAGCAGAATTACTCCAGGCAATACAAGATCCAGGAAGAACAACAACACAAGAGAAAGAACAAATCAAATGGAATTCAACCCTATCAAAAAGGCAGCAAGGAATGATGCATGCCCAGCATGCAAAGGGAACAAGTTCATGATCCACCGACTACAAGAGTCACTCAAGGATCTCAGAAGTGAAATGAGAATGGAACACAGCTTCCAGAGTCGAAACATGGCAATCCAAAAAGAGGAGATAATGGCACTGAAAACCAAATGTAAGCATGTAGAAGAAGCAATGGCATATTACAAAAAAAACACTATGAGAAGTGAAGGAGAGAACTCGGTCAACAACAACAAAACGAACCGAGCAGCCCAAGAATACTCAGTCTACAAGCCATAAAAAATTCCATAGAATATATGATATGTAAATTTACTTTCTTAGTAGGTCAATTTGTCAGGCAATACTCAAGAATAGTTAAAAGAATTTCTTAAGTTTTGAAGTCAAGCACAGGAGATGGGACTGCGCTCTTATCTCACTGCTTTGTCTTTTATCTTAATATAGTCGAATGTAATAGGAGCTTGCTCCACTACAGCTTTTGGTAATATATCAACTAACCGATCTTGTTATATATTATGAAAGTTATTATATTCTTGACACTCAGCCTTTAGTTCAACATTTCTTATTTGTATATGCA
>APFE030134169.1:26769-87001 GCA_000404065.3 Pinus taeda
AGTTAACACCAAATCAAATCTCGTGAATGATTTAACCTCATAATATCATTGCAGTGGATTTTCATTCCATGGAAACTAAGTTGGGCTTTATTAGTATTCTAAGTCATAGAGATGAAGAGAATGATTATTTGTATTGTAATTCATTTACTATTTTTTTTTAATATGGTTGAAGAATGATATAAGTATGAATGAGCATCAATAGGAATTCTAAGCTTTTGTTTTGGGGCGACCAATTTTCAAATTGCTCTGTAGTATTTAATATTATAGCTAGTGGCATAGAAACTATCTAATTTAAACTGAATTCAAATTAAATGACTTCTATACCACCCATCGCAGTATTAAATGTTGTGTAGCATCATGGATAAGACTCTCTTTGTTTTGGAGCTCCACACATTCTTCATACGTCATGTGATTTGATTTATGATTTTGCAAAAAAATTCTAAAATATTAGTAACTCTCACAACCATAATGATAGAAGTTTCCATTTTCTACTTATGATGTGTTTTTTTATATGTATCCATTATCAATTTAAACATTTCTAACTTATATGTATTTACAAATTTTCTGAAATATTAGTAATTCTCACAACCATAATGATAGAAGTTTCCATTTTCTAATTATGATGTGTTTGTTTATCTGTATCCATTATTCATTTAAACATTTCTAACTTATATCAATAAACATTTTATAGTTTTGCATATTAGGGACTAATGAGATTTGCCAATGTTTTTAAACTTTGAGATAATTTTCCATCCTTAAAATTTTCCTTGTCCAACATCGATTTGATACAAACTCTGTCAAACATAGAAAAAGTTCCTTTGGGAGGCACTCACCTAGAAAAAATATGGTCTTTGGTGGCATGGGATAAACTTTGCAGACCAAATATAAAAGGAGGACTTGGGCTACGAGGCCCCCTGATCATGATGATTATCCTTAGAGAAAAAATTTAGTCGTGATGGCTCCAAGGAGGCTGATATTTATGGAAAAGAATTTGGAAGCATGAGTATGTTCCTTTAACTCCTTTGCAACACCTCATTTTAATGCAAATCTCGGTTCCTAGCCCATCTATTTGATCCCTAACTAAAAAAGGGATGCATTTGATTCAACAATAATGTTCCTGTGAAGTTAAATATGTCCATACTGTATGTTTATGTGATGATTCATGATAAAAACTCCTTAAATAAGGAAATAAAAAGTATCTAGATATGATGAGAATACAAATTAATGATCAAGGTTGGACCAAGGTTAAAGACTATTGCATAAATGTTGACTCCAACTCGTGATGGTGCTAATGGTTACCACTAGAGGAGTGGCACCCCAAACCAGACACTGAATCATGGAAAATCTTCTAGAGTAATCTACATAAAAGAAACATTCCCCATTCATCCCATCTAGACAAAATTTGTTAGGGCTACATGTCTAAAAGCATCTTTTCTATACATGAAGTGAAATAAAATTTGTGGTCCAATGCCATCAAGATACCCACTATGTTTTATACATCTTGAAAAAATGAAGCATCTATTCAATAGATGTGCTTTCTCTATAGGCCTATGGGCTAGGCTAGCATAATGTCTCGTGTCTGATATAGATCCCACTAACATTCTAATCACTATTGCTAATTAGTGCTTTTAGGGTTTCTCTAACTCCATTCTAAATCACATATGGACTCTCTCTCCCAGTTTTCTTCTCTAGGTTATCTAAAAAGATCACAACAGAAGATTTCTCAAGGGCTCTTCCATTCCCTTTGGCTCTCTTTAGAACTCCATCCTATGTAACATCAAAGAATCTATTTTTTCTCTCTCTTAGTCTCCCTAAGACTAACAAGTCTCTGGCAGTGAAGCTAGAATTCTCTGCTAGTGGTTCTCCTACCCATCCCACCCCCCCTTTATCCTTCTCACCTCCCATCCCTCTACCCCTAGCTATCCCATCAACCTAACTCCCCCCTTTTCCCTCCTTCCTCAATATGAATTTGTACAAGTTGTCCAAAGAAAATCTTGGCCCATAAGGGCATGACGATATCATCTGGGACCATGATGGCATGCTTATGTACATATACAATGGAACACTTGGTATAAACAATAACAATGTTGCTGAACTTATGGCCCTCATATCAGGGATGGAGTTTGTTAAATCCCAAGGTATGACCAAGGTCCAAGTGGGAAATCCCAATTCATTGTGAACATGATTCTAAGAATCCAGAATGGAATACCAATACACAAAGTATCGACAAGCTATCGTCTAGAAGTTCTCCTCAGCTAGGTCTCCTTCTTCAATCTAGCTCAATCTACAAAAACTTATGGTTTATGTTCACCTTCTTCCTTTGGATTTGGAGTGTTAGAAGAATAATTATTTGTACAAGAAGGTAAAATGAACACCTCATCCCTTGTAGGGAGTTTCCTTGCCATGCTCACAAACAAAAACGATTTGTAGTGCAATATTTCTTACCGGAAATGTTCAACACCCTAATTCATAAGAGATGAGATAGGATTACATACATCCGAGTATGATCAACATTTATGGGAAACATGAAATTGTAAATTTCATTAAACAATTGAGAAGAGATCAGAGCATGATTATATCAATTCATTAAAAATGACAGTGATCTAACTTGTCTGAAAGCGGTGACAGAACAAGCATCTACTCTCAACCACACAACTCCACATATTTAAGTAATCATGTTCTTCCTCTCCTCAAATTTGTAATTCCACATTAAGGATAGTGTATAATAAGTCTATATGTCTAGCAAATGTATTCCACTCATAGAGGGGACTATATTTGGGTTTCACTATTTGTTGAGAACAATAAAGAGAGGTAAGAGTTCTAATCTGCCTTTGATAATGTGGTGTTGTATGCACTACGGATGAAAGACAAATTAGATCTCCATGCATTGCAAATGAAAGGAAAGTTAGATCTCATAAGATGGAACAAACAAATCATGCAGATGCTAAGGCAACATTATGAGACCAATGTAATAGATTATAATTTATAAACTTATACTATGGCCATCAAAGATAAAAATATATTAAAACTTGGATGCACTTTAGTATCAAAATTGAAAAACCTAAAGTTTTCATGTAAAAATATGCATCGAGAATAGTATAACCTACAATATGATTTTGAAGTTATATGATCGTTGGTCTGATAATACTGCCTTAACATCTGCATCTACTACATTGCTTTGACAATTTCACTTTACCATATATATATATATAAATATAATATAAACATTAGTCATTACAAAACATTATAAATATCAAAAACAAATTAGTTAGAAAAATCAACAATCAATTAATCGTAGAATCCTACCTAAACCTTTAATAAAAACTAATAAAATATTAAAAGTTTCTTAAATTCAAAAATCAATATATATGTAGTATATAAATAAAGAGAATTATTATTATTATTTATTAAACAACAAATTAATAATAATTTTTATATTAATAATATATATCATAAAATTATATTATTGATTAGGTTTATTTGTTAAAAAAGGTTAAATTTCCATGTCATTGTCTAAGTTAACACTCAATCAAATCTCCTGAGTGATTTAACCTCATAATATCATTGCAATGGATTTTCATTCCATGGCAACTAAGTTGGGCTTTGTTGAATGCTAAGTCATAGAGATGAAGAGAAAGATTAATTGTAATGTAATTTATATACTAGTTTTATATACTATTTTTTTTAATATGGTTGAATAATTATATAAGTATGAATGAGCATCAATAGGAATTCTAAGTTTTTGTTCTGGGGCGACCAATTCTCACATTGCTATGTAGTATTTAATATTATAGCTAGTGGTATGGAAACTGTCTAATTTAAAATGAATTTAAATTAAATGGCTTCTATACCACCCATCGCAGTACTAATTGTTATGTAGCATCACGGATAAGACTCGCTTTGTTTTAGAACTCCACACATTCTTCATACTTCATGTGATTTGATTTATGATTTTGCAAAAAAATTCTAAAATATTAGTAAACTCTCACAACCATAATGATAGAAGTTTCCATTTGATGTGTTTATTTATATGTATCCATTATCAATTTAAACATTTCTAACTTATATGTATTTATAAATTTTCTAAAATATTAGTAATTCTCATGACCATAATGATAGAAGTTTCCATTTTCTACTTATGATGTGTTTGTATTATATGTATCCATTATCAATTTAAACATTTCTAACTTATATCTATTTACAAAAATTTCACTAGAGGTAGATTCAATTTTAAATAAATAAAATAATAATTATCCTTTTAACCATCCAAACTAATTTCAAGTGACATATTATATCATCTTATTGTAAATGATCATTACATCCATAACATCATCAATAGATTTTATTTCCAACATAATAAGTTACATAATATTTGGGATTTCGGATATCTAAATAAATAATTAGGGTTTTGGTTTTTTTGTGATTATGATTTTTAATGAAATTATTTTGTTCTTGTGAATTTTTAACATTTATTTAATTATAATTAAATATTATATTAGGAATATTTTTGGAAGCTCATAGCATTATATTAAAGATATAAAAGGTAAAATTTCGGGTTATTAACTTTCAAAATCTTAGTATTACAATATGATTTTAACAATAAGTTTTCCATGATCATAGTAGTACAAAGTTTCTAATAGAACCTTGATATCAAACAAAGTTTAAATTCCATACAATGTGAAGTCTAAATATTTTGGTATTCCTTCACTTGGAGATTCATTTGCTCCATTGAAGGAGTTGCCCACATATACACAGATGTCACTTCTCCAACGTCCTGCCAACTCCAACACTCACCTCCACATGTCATGATATTATGAAATTGGTAGGTGTTTCGCTCTCTTTTTTACAAAAGGGATGCAAATTTCTAAAGATGTCTCCTTTCTTGCTAATTGGTTTGCTATAGAGTTGTTATGTTGCAAAACATGGACCATTGTAAACTCATTCAAATTTTTCAAATGGGATCAAATCCTTTTAAATAAGATGCTAAGCTTGAAATCTAGTGGATAGGAATCAAGCTGAACATGTCGAATTATAATCTTGGAATCCCCTATTATAATAAGTTTATGTAGATTGAGCTAGATCGATTGTAACAACCTTTAAAATAGAGTGTAGGCCTTAGCTTAGTTTTTGGTGGCCTACCTGAGACCATGTGAAAAGTATAGTTCAACTTGTCCATCAAGGCACACATTAACATCCCCCTCGCACCTACCACCCTTCAGTTATGCTTAGAGACTTAATTAGCACAAATTACATATTATTTTCAAGATTTAATCCAAAGGATGAATTCATTTGTGGGTATTTACTATTGCCAGCTAGGTATTTCAGATGTAAGATAAGAAGGGAGAGATTGAACATATAATTTGGAGTACCACAATTCTTCTATCTGATTGAGTTGCTAACGGGAGGGGAGATTTATATATTTAGTGTTTAAATGGTCATCCAATATAGAAACAACCTTGTCTACAACTATTTGAGGCTAAGGATGATCTTCTTGGAAAATGGCATAATTTTGGGACAACCATATTTTCCATCAAGGATATTTTGGTAATGTTGACTAGAACCTTTTTAACATCAGTTTCCTAGAAACTGAGCCTAGATAAAAATTTTCCCATGAGTCAAAACGTTGAGGGAGGAAACATGGACAAAGAAGCTTAGGAGCTCCCTCATGAAGGGTCAAATCCCACACAAGTTTAGTAAGTTTATAGTCTGAAAATACAAGTAATTCGTTAACATCATTCCAAACATAAGTAACATCTCGAGGGGGCCTACATTCCTATCTTGACTAGATACTATGTAGTGAGGGTTTTGTTATGAACTAATGTCCAATAAAAAATATTGATCTTTGGAAGACCATTAGAATGTCATATTCTTTCTTGGATCCTTGACTTAGAGGTACAGTTTTAATAAAGAGGAGAGAGTTATATCCCTTTTTCAATATATAATCTGAAAACTCCCATCCATGATAGTCTTCCTTTTAAAATAATGACTCAGTGCACATCCTAATAGAAGAACCTCCAAATCCTTGACCAATGGTGATAAATGAGGGGGAACCAATCCCAAATTCCACCATTTCCAAGAGCCATCTGCTACTCATTGAGAAATATCAAAGAGATAGGATTTCTCTATTCTATCCATCCATTCTTAAAGAGGATGAAGAGAATGGAAACTACCTATTGGAGCACAACCCATCATGTTGTTTTCCCATAAATTGGTCTATTGGCCATTACTCAAAATCGAAGTCAACTAAGCTTTGACTAGAGGAATCGTTGCTAAAAGGGGTCACCAAATTTGAGATCCCCCTCTAGAGAGGTGAGGGTGTTCCATACAAGTTGTTTTCTCACTTTTAAAATATTTCTCGTGGATTACTTGCTTAAACCAATAATTTTGTTTAGTAATTAGTCACCACAAAAGCTTTTCCCCAAGAGCTAGATTCAATATGGAAGGATCTTTGATTCCTAGCCCTCCATGATTCTTTGGGGTTCTAACCACCCCCTAATTCACTAAATTAAATATGTTGGTATTAGATTTACCACTTTCCACGAGAAACTTTTATTTTTTCAAATCATTACAGATTGTACAGTAGCTGAAGCAAGCAAGGATGAGAATTAAAACATAAGAAGAGTTGAGATAACTAATTTTATTAAAATCAAATGTCCTATTGGATTTAGCCATTGGACTCCCAATTGAGAAAATTTGACTTTAAACTTAGAGAGGAAACGAATGCATGAGGGAAATAAATTGAATTGAGACTAATTGGCATGCCCAAGTATTTGAAATCCATCCAAGCTTAATGAATTAGAAACCCAAGAGTTCGAAGAAACATAAATTAGACTATACAATTGGTATTCCATGAATTTAACTTACTTTACTTAGTGTTTATCAAACCTCCCAAGGTAGAAACAAAATTCTCCAAGACTATTTTTATTCTAAAGGCAATAATAACCAAGGAACCCCCCAAAAGAAATGTGTCATCAACAAATAGAAAATGATTTATGTTTTTTATCCCTCTCATACACCAAATAATTGGGAGATCTTCCATTCTCTGGTCATGATATAATTTCCTACTCAAGCATTCTACCATGATAACATAGAAAATGGTGGAGAGAGGAAAACATTTCCTGAAACCCCTGGAGGTTTTAAAAAAAAAATATTGATTGTCCATTAGCTAAGGGGAGAATCCACAGACCATATTTGCATGAAGATATCCATTTTATAAACCCTTGCTCGAACCCAAACTTTTGGAGGGAAACATATAGAAACATTGGAGAAATTTTGAGGTATAAAATGGGCCTCCTAAGGAATATTATAAAATAATAGTGGAAATAATAAAATAAGATTAGAATACATCATCAAATTTTAGAGTGAAAAAGGAAAAAACTACTTTTTCAACTTGTATTTTCAACTTATCTCACTACAATTTTACTCAAATTTCGAGTGGAAGCACTCGTTGGATGCATTATTTAATTCCTCACCAAGTACCCATGTTTCATACTTTTGACGGACCCTGCTACATGAAAAATGAGAAAAAGATGAAAAAATGTGACATTTTTTCATGTATTTCCCATTTTTTCATGTAGCAGGGTCCATCGAAAGTATGCAACATGGATACTCCTTGGATATGGAAATAAATTTTGCAACCAATGAGTGCTCCTTCTCGAAATTTGAATAAAATTGTAGGGAGATAAGTTGAAAAATGAGTTGAAAAACAACTTTTTTAATTTTTATTTTTTTAATCTTTTTTACTTTTTTTACTCCAAAAATGGTGAATCATCCCCCATGGTTGACATCACCATCTTGAATCCTATTAGTTATTATAAAGTTTATTTTTATTGTATATTTTTGTTTTGAGGCTCATTTTAGACCTCAAATTTCTCTAATGGCAATGCCTCGCCATGTTAAAGGTGTTAGCCCTATCTAGTTTGATTACCATCCCATTTCCCCCTTGACTTCTACTAGAATGTATAGCCTCTTAAACAAGAATTATATTGTCGACTATTTTCTTTTCTCCAACAAAATCCCCTTGGTTTTCAAAGATCAATTTCGGGAGTAAAAGCAATAAATGAATTGTTATAATTGTTGAGATTATTTTATAGGATACATTACATAATGAAATAGGATGAAATGTTGCACGGAGGATGGGTTTACCTCCATAGGAACCAACACCGAAAAAACAAAATTTATTCCTCCTCCTATTTTAAGTATTATGAACATAATATATCCTCTTGGAGAGGTCTATTAGATTATATGCCCATTGCCTCAAAATCTAGTAGGCCTTGTAAAGGGGTAACCTAGAAGGCAAAAACTAAACTAAGGAACAATAATGCCACTACCTCTTTCTCTTTGTAGAATTTCACCACTCAGAGGATTCCATTTAGAAGGGCCACCTAAGGGTATATCAAATTTAAGGGTCAAGGTGACAAAGAAATGCTTATAGAGGAAAAATCTATTTAAGGACAAGGTTCAATAAGCTAGGAAAGGTAATTCACATCCTCTTATAAGACCTATTTAGGGCATAACTGATCTAGAGCTTTAGAGATAGAAAGTAAAATGGATTCACCTAGAATCAAGAGCCCAAGAAAAGGTTTCCCAACAATGAATATTAGCTATCAAATGGACAAATAAACCTTCAATAAGCCCCCAAGTTGAAGCCTAAGGCAAACTAGGGTTTCCTTGGGCAAAATCTACCTAGAGAAAGAGAATTAAGCCTTACACTGGATGGATTGGCCACTAAAGGGAGTCGATTTTGAGGCAATCAAGGCTCCTTTTAATGTTAAATCCTTCCACAAGCCAAAATTCCAAATCAAGGTCAACTCACACCCTATCCCTAGCTAGTGGTTTGACCTTAATAGAGACAAAAATGAGAAAAAAGGAGAGAAAAAATTAGTTTAGGGTTAAATTTGTAAGCGATAAACCAAGTGAAAAGGCCAGTGACTAATCCTTGGAATTATGGAGTCCATAGGAATAAAATATTTTCTAAATATTAGTAAGGAGTAAGGGAATTTTGAAGCTCTAGCTCAAATCCCTAGATATTACTTTTGTTAGGGATCAAGGTCGCTTGGGAGAGCTAGTTTAAATATAAACCAAAGGGATTGCCATTCACATCTGATACATGAGTAATGTATATAATGTCATTACCTATATTCTATACAATTGACCTTCAATAATAAATGGAACAATATAAAAACCCTAAATAACAATTCATTCCATACATTAGACACAAGAATAAAGATTTCTCAAATACAAGGCATACTTACAAGATAAAATGCATGAACAATCCTTTACTGATCCAAAATAACATCTCCAATGCCAAGAAATAACTCCAATATGCCAAAATACACCATAGAATCACATCTCCATAGGAATCCAAGAAGGATGAAATCTCTAAGAGGGTCGGAAATATGTCACAAGTGATGATGATGAGATACAATGATCCTCTTATCTATTTATATGAGGAGTACGACTACTAATTATCCTAATAACACCCCTAAAACAAGTTTGATGTCACAATGTGCTTGGGTTACAACCCAACCCACTAACTTTATGTGAATATGCCTCAACTATCCCACATGTGTGAGCCATAAGCTCACTAAGGCTGATGTCATATAATGTATGAACTCCAAATGCCATGTCCAAGGGTGATAAGGTGTCCAATATGGTGTAGAAGCATGTCAAGTCATATTTGAGCCTTATGCAGTCATGGAAATAAGAACCCAACAACTAAGGAATCGATTAATTTCAGAGCATCTCATTATGTGGAAGAAATTACCCACATAAGATTCCACATGGGAGGATGATAATTTCATACAAAAGCATCCACAACTATTGAACCGTTGAGGACAATGCTTTTTTGAAGGAGAGGGGAATGTTAGGTACCTCGAATATTAGTGTATTCTCTTATTTGTTATTGTTAGTGTAGCCCCATATTGTTATTGTTGTGCCCATGTATCCCCCATGTTGTTATTATTGTGCCCCATAGAAGCCCACTATTGTTATTGTTGTGCCCTTACATTATTATTGTTATGTAGGCTATGATTATATTGTGACCCCTTAGACTCCTATATATACCAAGGAGGTCTTATCATTTGTCTCATCCAAAAATCGTTCATTTATATAATGTAAAGGAGGTTTCCCCCTCAAAGAGGATAATTTTTAAGTCGTTGATTTATCTTTTCTTCTATTTTGTGAGCTGGTTGCATAACAATGGCTCTCTTTTGATTAAAATAATGAGGTTTTGATAATTGGTTCCTTGTGACTCAAAACCATAATGGGCTTGACTCAGATCACCTTTTCAACGTATTGATATAATCATGCTCTGAATACTTCTCATTTGTTTCATGAAATTTAGAGTTGCATGTTTCCCATAAATGTTGATCATACTTGGTTGTATGTAACCATATCTCGTTTGTTATGAATTAGGGTGTTGAACATTTCAAGTAAGAAGTATTGCATTACAAATTGGTAGTTTTTGTATTTTTTGTCTGTGAACATGGCAAGGAGTCTCCCTACAAGGGATGGGGTGTTCATTTTCTCTTCTTGTACAGATAGTGCTTCTTCTGACACTCCAAATCCAAAGGAGGAAGGAGAATTGTTGAAAATTATTTCCAATGTCTCTATTAGATCCATTAATTCCCTTGGGCTAAGACTTTTTGTATTAACATATATGGTCAACCCAAGCTCTTGATGAAGAAATATGTTGTATTTTTCTCTACTATATAGAGATAAAGTGAGAATAATCTCCGCTAAATCATAAACATCATATAGCGTTATATTTTAAGTTATGGTAACAAATTATATGGCTAGGTAATCAAGTGCATTCATGATTCTTCCCCTTACAATAAACTCTAATCCAAACTGCAATTAAAAGAAACATATTAGGGGGTAAAGAAGAATGGATTCAAATAATACCTTCAATTTCAGGAATCAAATCAAATCATGGGTGAATGATAACCTCAATAAATTGTTACAAGTTGAAATTATCTCAATTTTTTCATAAAGGGCTATAGAAAGCGTGGAAAGAAAAACCTAGAAATTATACCATCTCTAATTTAATCGTCTGCTAGTCGAATTGTAGCAAAAATGTGCCAAATTTATATAAAACACATAGGAAAGAAAGTAAGGATATATACCACTAAAGCATGTTGTAAAACCTATGGATACCTATTAAACCCTACCAATTTAATTGCTACAAAAATACCTAAAAAAAGAATGTGATAAACTTTTGGCATTAATAGATAAGAACCAATCAATAAAATAGGACTTACCAAATAGTTTGACCTTGGTCTTGCTATCTTGGGAAACCAAGTGAGTGACATGGTGTGATTCGCAAACTTGAGAACCTTGGAAACATACACCTTCACCTCTCCTAGAGAGTCATCAACTAAGAACCTATCCTAATCCCACATTGAAATATGCAATTCCTCATTGAGATCATCAACTTTGAAAGTGAATTCCTTATTCCATGAGGATCTGAAAATCTTCATTACCACTCTAGTCTATGTTTTTTAATTTCCCTAGTTGTATTCTCACATTTGAATTGCTCAATCCACTATATCCCTTGTTTGGAAACCACCTGGCTTCTTGGTCATACACATATAGCTTCATCTCTCAATCCTCAAATAGGAACATTTTCATCCTTTTGGGCAAAAAAACTGCATATCAAAATACAACTGAAGTCAATGTGGTCCTTTTTCTTCCAACCTTGCTCACCTATTTTGTACTTGGTTTTCATCAAACCTCGCTTAGCCTACTCTACATCACTCTAAAACTATTTGCATGTGAGGCACTTGTTTTGTAAGAAATAGATGGTGGAGCAAATGGAAAATGGTTTCTAACATGTAGCATCTTTACACGGAGAATGTGGACAATCATTATATTATTTTTAAAAGTCGAGATGATAAGATCATATTTACGAAAGTATTAAGTTTATATAGATGCATGGACATGATGCCAAATTGGTATTAGATGATTGACGGGGATTGTATTAATCTCCATTGTGCATCTTAACTACTACATACATAAGTGGATAGTAAATTTGATTACACGCATGGTCATCCATGGTTTATAATATATATATATATATATATATATATAAATATATAATATATATATAATATATATATATATAATATAAATATATATATAATCACAATGGTTAAAATACATCCAAGTTATATTTGATCTGAAGAAGAAAAAGAAATTCTCAAAAGGTAAGGGTTGTTAATCATAATGTAAAGGCTAACCCTGAAAAATAGTACATATCATTATAATCACATTTGACTAGCAATATCTATCTCCAAATGTTGTATCTCCCAGCCTCTATCTTTAAACATGTGGCTAGTCATCTAAAAGGCCCTTTAATTATTATCTCATCTCATTATGTATTGACTTTGCTCTAACTATTTACTACTATACTCTTAACCTAATTCCTCCAATCTTAATCACATACATACTATCCTCTACCTATTATAGTCTCACCTCACTTAGCCCAAAAAAGAAAAAACTTTATTTCTTAAAAAAAAATTCCATAAATCTGCCCAACTCTATATCATACCACTAATCACATCCATTGTTAGTCTTTTGGTTACTTTGTGTGGGCATGCTCTTACTCTACTTGTAATCTACGTTGACAAAATACTCCAGGGAGAATGTGTAACTCTATTCCATCCATCCATACTATCACATGTAGGGGACAAACAAAATTATGCCGATAGCACTTGTTGAATAAATCAATTTAACAATATGATTTTTAAAACATGAATAAACATAGAAAACGTGAACTAATTGATAGCGTATGATTCAATGATTGAAACCATGGAACATGCAATGATTCAAGCATTTATGCCTTTCGACCAATTGGTGTCTTCTCTTTTTTGGAAAGGTGACGAGAATTTTAATGATAAACATACGGGTTTGGACCATCATACTCGTTTGGCACCTTCGAAGAAGAGCCACGAAATTCAATGATAATTGGACAACCTTCGAATCTTGGAAGTTGAGACTTGAAAAATGAATTTATGCATTCAATTACCTTGTCGTGCGATGACGTAGCCATATCCGTGCATACTCTCATGGACCATTGATAAGCATATTTATTTCAAACTTTTCCACTCTATCCTTCATTATTAGTGTTATAACTTTTTTATACCACAGTCGCAGTAAATTGTAATTTGTTTGCCATTGTTTTAAATTAAACAATTTTATTATATATATATGGTGGGAAGGAAAATTTATCATAATTTAGTTGTTAAAACAGTGGTGAGGATAGCTTTTACTTGTCAAATAGCAATGAAAACCATGCCATCTAGAATAACTTGTTGTTGGTCTGTAAAGGTCTTTAACCTATTTCCTTAAGTCCAAGGAAAACGAGGTTTTAACCAAGCATAAGCAATCTTAGAACATACTCTCGACCCAAAATTTAAAAAATTATATAAATTAGATTGAAATTATTTAATATTATAAAATAATTTTTTTTAATAATTTTATAATTGATTAAAGAAATTAATATAACCCTTTTAACTCGATTTAAAATCATTTATTAAAAAATAAAAATTATATAAAATATTAAAATTTATTAATTTTTCTTTCATGTATTTCCTAAGTTGTGTTTTTTCATATATTATTTCATAGTCAAGATGACATAACTATGTTAGAGATTTTTGAATCATTTCTTACATGACCATGCCCTTAAACTCATGTTATCGACATGATAACCTACTATAGTGTCAGTGGTATAAACTTCCACCAATGTTGGTGGTACGTCACTGTGAACCTTGAAAGTTGTGGAATCGATGTTCAACAAGAAGATGTTCAACAAGAAAAGACATTGTAATAGAATGTTATTTGCAACTTAAGTTTGTTTAAGACTACTAGGCATTTGGAAAAGGTTTCATTCCTACTTATTTAGGGAGAATTTAATATAAACCTCCTTATAAAATGTTTTATTTTTATTTATTTTTTAATAATATTTTTTTTTAATCAAATGCACCATATATCACATTAAACATAAATTAGATATATAGTCAAATTAAACATAAATTAGATATATATGTCAAAATTTATGGAGACTTCCTCTAATATTTTCTAAAATGCTTTGAACATCGTAAAATTCTTTGAAAATTCTTCCAAGATGAATTTGTTTGGCGATCTTTGAAAATTTTTAATTTATGTTAAATTTATATTAAAATTAACAGAAATTCAATTATAAATTTAGAATATCATGTTTAATGATAAATAAATTTAATTTAATTCAGTTTTAAGAATCAAACTTAAGAAAGAAATTACTATTTTATTTTACAACCTATTTATATATTTTTATTTCACAAATATTTATATTCAATATAATATAATGGATTATTTAAATGATATTTATTTAATATTATTATTATTGAAAATAAATTTGTATTGAGTAAGTTTTTGGTTTTGTTTTCAAACTCTAAATGCAGTGTTACTAGTGTTCAAATCTTACTCTCTTCTTATGACAAATGCCAATGGAGGGCACGACACTCCTTCCTATAGTAGGATTGTTACAGGAGGAAATAGCTTGGGAGAACCCTCTACCACCAACCCCACCTCTTTTGGCTCTATTTCTAACGGAGATCAACATAGTCACCAACATTTTGTTACCCAACCAAGGAAACAACATCCCAGTTATTGCAGGTCGAAAGTTGTAACATAACCCAAATTTGAGGCCCACTCAAGCTGCATCATAAAAATATATACAATATGTGTAGGATCATGCACGCACCGAGAAACTTATTGGCATTTGGCCTTAACAAAAAGACCTTCTTATTGGGTCCAAATTAAGTGGAAACCCAAGGGCCAAATCAAGGTCGTACTGGGGGCTAAGGGTTTCTTCACTATTGTTTATGCCAACCTAGAGGATCAAGCATGGGTATTTGAAAATGGTCCACATTTTTTCAATTCAGTTGGGTTATATTTGTGATTTTGGATAGATTTTTTTGTGCCATACAAGGAAGACTTCACAACAACTCCAGTCTAGATTTAGATGTATTCACTATCATGGGAATTATGGGATGAAGAAACCCTTTTCGATATCAGTAACACTCTTGGCCACTTAATCAAAATCTTTGAAGTGACAAAGCAAGCTAGATATATCTCCTATACTTGCATTTTCATTTATATTAATATTTCCGAACTACTCCCTAAATATATCAATATTTACTACCAGGATGAGCTATGGAAGTAAACTCTCAATTATGAGCTCACACCCTTTCATTGTCACGAATGCCATGAATATATCCAACTCTATCACAACTATCCTTTACTAGTTGCGATTGCAAACCTTGATTCCCCTCTTGCTCCTGACAATGAGTGTTTCACTAAACTGGAAAGCAAGTGAAAGCATCTTAAATCTCCTCCCTCTTAGGCCCCATCCATTCACGAAAAGTTAGTTGGGTCAAATCATTATGATCCACTTTCATCTCTCAAACCCTCTAATCCCCCTCCATCCAAGAAGCCTCTTGAAATAATTATGTCGAACTCCTCTCTTCCACCCTTGACCTCTCATCTTCCATCCTCCTCCACTAACACCCTGTTGCCCTCGTCATTTAAACCTTCCCTCTCTACTGTGGAGCCCTTGGAAGGTATGCTTTTTGAATAATAATCTAGTGGTTTTCTAATAAATTTCCTAACCTTTTCTGCATTATAAGTCTACAGTATGCTAACCCAAGGGTCCCTGATAAATTGTGTGAAAATGGACAAACGAAGCTCAATCACCAATAATCGATGTTTTCTATGCAGAAGGACGCGGAAACAGGGGATCATCGAGCAAAAACAAGAAGCAAAGGGAAAGCAACTGTTGTCCCATCGCTAGGGAACCGGATGCGGACGCGATCAAGTAAAATTAGAGCCGAATGATCCAGGAAAAGAATGTGGGACGCCAAGACGGAGAACGCAAGAAAGGAACGAGAAGAACTGAACGATTAGCGAATCCCTCAGGATCTCTGATCCTGAGGGATCGCTGCTTTAGCTTATCTTTTGTATCTAGATATCTCCGTCATTTCTGTTATATAAAGATACCACGCCATTGAGCGTAGGGGATCGATAATTGTAATTACATGATTCAGAACAAGCTGTGAACATTAAGTTTTGCTGAGACCTGATTGTTGTGTACCTTTGTTAATGCAATCAATATAAAGGACTTTGTGTTCACTTTGTTTCTGCATCTGAAGTAGCTTCAAGCGGTGTACCATTGGTAGCCAAGGGCCCAGCTCCGACGGTCACTCGCTGTTGTATCATACGGTGATTGGTGTGGTTTGATTATTTCTTTTGTTTCAGCAATCTGATGTATCTTTTATATGATAGACTATGCTTCTTAGCTAATCTCTGAATCTAAATAAGTTTCCTAACTCGCGTCTCTGTGTTACATAAAGTGAATCTATTCGAATTGCATCCATTTCTATAACCAGGTATTAGTATGACTGGTATCATCATTGGATTCATATAAAACAAGTGTTTGCGAGATTTGAAGACAATATCATTTTGCTCAGAAATATAGTCACATCATACATTACTCTCGGATTGTTGTAATAGTTTAGAACGTGTACATCCATTTGCGCTTACTGTCCCATTTGAGTTTGCTGTTCCGTTTGATTGACGTTTCCTGTTTGCTGTTCCATTTACTTATGCTGTTCCATTTACTTATGCTGTTCCATTTGATTACTGCTGTTCCATTTACTTATGCTGTTCCATTTGATTACTGTTGTTCCATTTTATAACTACTGCTCCATTTACTTTCGCTTATCCGTCTTTGTTGCTTTCGCGTGATAGCAGGTCTAAGACTGTAGTGAGCCCAGCAAGACGCTACCTGACTCCCAGATCTATAAGTCCATGCTTTGGTTTCCTTCTTTATCAGTTTCTAAAGGGAAGGGTTATTGGTTCCGTACCCTTGACTGATCAAATTGATTTGTGTGATTTTATCTTTTGAGTTGGTTTAGTTACAGTTTAGTGTCCGTTTCCTTTCAAATCATTAGAGCGCTATACTACCGAGCATTACTTGGGCAAAATAGCCTCGGATTGAGTTACTCCTTGAAAGAACAAAACGATCCCGGATTGACTTAATAATGTGGAATAATTGGTGGTGTGAGAGACCCTAGTTATCGCTCTACATCTACCATGATGCCCCTTCCTTTATTTCCCCTTCCCTCCCTCCAATGATTCTTTCCTTTGTGATAGAATGTAAACACCCACCCCTTACCCTTAGGAATGTGTTCAGTATGCTAACCCAACTTCCCTAGTATAATTAGGGAAATGGGTAGATTTTTTTTTTTTAACTTTCTTCCAAGTTTCCAGAACTCAATTTGGATGTCATCATTGTATTCGTCTCCGCAAGACTTTTCTGGTGATATAAATTTTGGCCCAATTGGACTCCAGGATTACGAGTTGGGATCTTATAAAATCTTATTAATTCAAAAGTGATACCCTACTTTTCTTGCCATGTGGTTCCCACATGGAATGTTGCTCCACTGCCACATAGTGGCAGACTTGCATGGGTCCAATGGCACTTGGCCACATGGTGTGCCTCAATACCACACACTTTGCATCACTCCCCACCATTACATGTGGGTGTATCATATATATATATATATATATATGGTGGCACACGCAGGCCTTTAACCACTGACACTCATATAATTGATAGCCCAAGTCACACGACTAGATCAACAGCTAACAATTAAGGCACTACCCCCCCTCTCATTGCTAATGTCGCAAGGGGGAGGCTCCACTATATTGGTTCCAATTCACGGTTCTAAGGTGGAGATTCAACGATCCATCACCCTCCAAACCATCTGATGGTCCTCGTCTAATAGCACCACCCCCCTCCCCTTGTTGGCATCATAGAAGGGAGACCCCCTATCTTGGTTCCACTTCATAGTTCTAGGGTGGAGATCCAACGATCCACCGCCCTTTGGACCATCCGATGGTCCTCTTCCAATAGTGCCACCCCCCTCGGCTGACGTCATAGTGGGGAGTCGCGCTATTTATCAAGACTGTCGATCTTGTAAATAGGTTTTTGTTTTCTGGTACGAGCTTGAGTTTTTGCCCTCAATTACGATACATGGTTACATGGGTTCACACTTGACCCCCAAGGCTATGACCTCAAATTCAACACATACACAGGGACGAGCCCCGACCTTTGGCCATGGTGCTGGTCACTTTTGGACCATGCTCGACCTCAAATCCTAGGTGCTTCTTAACATTTGTTTATATATATATCTGTGTGTGTATATGTATATGTATATGTATGTATGTATGTTATCAAATATATGGACATGTATGTTGGTACACCTATGTGTGGACATAAACCGCTCGACACAAGCCTATGGGTTGTCTAGATTACGTTCAACAAATATCCTATAAGTGTATTGATCATTCAATCCAACCATGGTCGACATTCCACATAGAAAGACTCATGTGATATACCTGTTATGTTTCATTCCATAACTAAATGATATGAGTAGTATATCGTGGCTTCAACACATGAATATGCAGACTCGGATTTTATTCTTCAAGCTTAAGGAAAAATTCATGTACAGAAGACAAGTTCAAGGTGTGCACCCTTGCTTTAAGGCTTATTTAATATTGCAGAGGGGAAATTTGACTACATTATTTATTTCCACACCATTAACCTCAAAGATTATAAATAACTATGGCTAATTAATTTACACAACCATCAGTATAGGTTTCCAGGAATTTATTATAATCACTCCAGTGATGTCTGTACATCTCACGATACCATTCACGCTAATGAATTTACTAATGTTGGAAGGATGACACAGGGTTCCCTGTATAAGCCTGTTGTGGTTTTGAGCCATTATTGTTTTAGCTCATTGGTCAAGCTTAAGGTTTAATTGGGTTAACACGAATTATTATACTTACACCCAGTGTTTCTCAAACCAACAACACAATTATAATCATTTTGTGCATACACACTATATATATATATATATATATATATCCCCTGCATAAAGAATGTTAGTGCAAAACCATAGCCATAAGGAACCAGTTATCAAAACCTCATTCTAGACATTTGTTTATAAATTTTGGTCCAACTGGAATTTAGGATTACAAGCCGAGGTCTTATAAACTCTTATTAATTCAAAAATGCCACCTCACTTTTCCTACTATGTGGTGCCCACATGGCATGTCGCTACACTACCATATAGTGGCAGACTTGTATGGATCTAGTGGCACTTGGCCACATGGTGTGCCTTGATACCATGCACCTCGCATAACTCCCCACCATAAGATGTTGGTGTATATATATATATATATATATATAAAATAATGGCACCATCGACACTCATATACAATTACCATAGTCCTCTCTTTTTGCAATCCTCCGCCATTTGATGGCTCAAGTCACACGACTAGTTCGACGACTAACAATTAAAGTGCTACCCCCTCTCTCTTCATTGACGTCATGGTGGGGAGGCCACCACTATCTTGGTTCCACTTCAAAGTTCCAAGGTGTAGATCCAACAATCCAATGCCCTCTGGACCATCTGATAATCCTTGTCCAATAGCACCACCCCCATTCCCCACGCTAACATTAGAGAAATTTTGAGGTATAAAATGGGCCTCCTATGGAATATTATAAAATAATAGTGGAAATAATAAAATAAGATTAGATTACCTCATCAAGTTTTGGAGGGAAAAAAGAAAAAACTACTTTTTCAACTCGTATTTTCAACTTATATCCCTACGATTTTACTCAAATTTCAAGTGGGAGCATTTGTTGGATGTGAAATTTAATTTTTCATCCAAGGACTGCCCATGTTGCATAATTTTTATGGACCTTACTACACGAAAAATGTGAAATACATGAAAAAATGTGATTGCAATCACGTTTTTTCATGTATTTCACATTGTTTTTTTAGTAGGGTCCATCAAAAGTATGCAACATGGGTACTCCTTGGATGCAAAATTAAATTCTGCATATAATAAGTGCTCCCACTCAAAATTTAAGTAAAATCATATGGAGATAAGTTGAAAATATGAGTTGAACAAATAATTTTTATTTTATTTTTTAATTTTTTTTTTAGTTTTTATCTTTTTACCTTTTTACTCCAGAAATGGTTAATCATCCCCCATGGTTGACATCATCATATTGAATCTTATCTGTTCTTATAAAGTTTATTTTTGTTGTACATTTTTGTTCGGAGGCCCATTTTTTACCTCAAAATTTCTCTAATGCATCAAAGGGGAGCAGACTTCGCTATCTTAGTTCCATTTCATGGTTCTAGGGTGGAGATCCAACGAACCACCACCCTCCTAACCATATTTGATGGTCAGATTCCAATAGTGCCACCCCTCCTCCCCTCACTTATGTCACAATAAGGGGGGTCACGTCATTTATCATGACTGTCAATATTGTAAATAGATATTCGTCGTTTGTTACAAGCCCAAGTTTTTTCCCTCAATTGTGATACATTGTTACATGGGTTCATGCCTAGCCCTCAAGGCTACAACCTCCAATCCATAACATACACAGGGAGGAGCCCCAACCTCTCACCATGGTGCTTGTCACTTCTAAACAACGCTCAACCTCAAATCCTAGGTGCTTCTTAACATTTGTTTATATGTGTGTGTGTGTGTGTGTATTATATCAAATATATGCACATGTATGTTGATACACATATGTTCGTCCCCAAATCGCTTGGCACAAGCCTATGGATTGTCTAGAACACATTCAACAAATATTCTATGTGTATCGATCATTTCAACCCAACCATGGTTAGCATTCTACATAGAAAGACTCATGTAATTTAATTGTTGTGTTTCGTTCCATAACTAAAAAATATGAGTAGCCTATCGTGGCTTCAACATATGAATATGCAAAAAAAAAATATTCTTCGGTCTTAATGCAAAATTCCTATACATAATACAGGTACAAGGTGTGCACTCTTGCTTTAAGGCCTATTTAATATTGCAAAGGGGAAATTTGACTACCTTATTAATTTTCACACCATTAACCTGAAATATTATAAATAACCATGGCTAAGTAATTTTAGGCATTACACCTAGAAGCTCAACAACTCAAATCAACGATGTTTTCATATATATATAATATATATATATATATATATATATATGATTGAACTGCAATCTTCTTCTTGCACACAACCATTAGTATAGGTTTCCAAACATTTATTGCATCCACTCCAGTGAGGTCCATACACCTCACGATACCATTCACACTAATGACTTTACTAGTGTTGGAAAGACAACACAAGTTTCCCTGTACAAACCCATTATGGTTTTAAGCCATTATTGTTTCAGCTCATTGGTCAAGATCAAGATTTAGTTGGATTAACACAAATTATTATACCTATGCCTAATGTTTACTCACACCAATTGCATAGTTGTAATCATTTTGGTTTTCATATAGAACTCATATATATATATATATATATATATATATATATTATATATATAAAGAATGTTAATGTAGAACCACAACCAAAAGGAACATGTTATCAAAATCTCATTCTTTTAATCACAAGAGAGAGATTCACCATTCATGTGATAAATACAAGATTAGATTAACAATTTAAACATAAATTTCGTGGCACATGATACATATGAAGAAACATATCTTGAATTGAAACTGAAGTTGTGCAACATATCTTGGGACAACAACTCTCCACCCAAACATAAACAAGTTGCATCTAGTTCTCACTTGTAGTTGTCACCCTTGAGCCATATTCTGGAGACTGGGGGGAATTTTTCTCAAGGGATTAAACTCCAACTACCAATTGAAACAAGGATTCCATAGGTTCTCCCACCTCCACCCGCAAAATATTTAAGCAATCAATAGTAACACAAGGAATCAGAGGTTTGTTTCCTCCACCCTTTAGTTGTTAAACATGCAACATAAACTAAGGAATCCATAGATATAGATATCCACTCTTCAAGCTGCAATGCATTAGTTCCACCCATATTGGGGACTTTGAAACCCATTATAAAACAACCATAAGAATAAGGCCTTCATAAATACTCCTTTCAAGAATCTAAGGAACAATCCTCAACCCCATCCATCGACTCCATAGAAAACCATTTCCACCCTATGGCTAACAGGGAATCGACAGGCCATTGTTCCTCACATCAGAGAAATTTCTTCGTGCCATCTTGCCAAATGAAATTGATTTCCTTGTTGCCTCTACTTGTTTCTCCCTACCTTCAATATTCCTTCTCTTGATCTCTCATTCCCAATTATCCTTCTTGTTTTCCCAACCATCCTAGACTTCATATCCACCTTCTCCTCTGTGTACTAGACTATTTGAATGATCTTTTCCTCCTATCCCCCACAATCCTTCATAAAATTACCTCTATCTTCCAAAATCTTGTCAACCTATCTAATGGTGCCACCTACCTGTATGTTCCCCATATTTGTTTGTTGTTGGTTAGTTTGTTGCAGTGGGTGGCCTACACACCTAATGAGCTGGAAATTTCCCATTTTTGCTTTTTAAATTCTTGTTCTTTATTCCCTGTATATAGCTACAAAGAAGCACATTTTGTTGTCCACTACTTCCAGCTGATAAGATAATACAAATTTTCCCTTTTTGGCACAACTTCCAACTACCATGAATTACTTCAGATTTCGTACTGTAAGGAAACCTTAAACTATCCTAGGCAAGTAACCCCCTTAGCTCTGGAATCTATGTCCCTTTGCATCGACCCATTTTTTTTTATCAAATATTTACATTGTATACATTGGTGGAAAATAATCAGGTTGTCACAAAGAAGGGTTAGATCAAGCCTCAGACCAATGTGAAGATGTGAATATTGATTTTCTCAACTTGTTGTAGTTATCTAAAGCATGGAAGGGCAAAGACCCCTTCTCTCTCCAAAAACATCAAGTTTGTCTGTTGGGTCACACATATCTCAAAACTTTCCATGTAGCCTTGAGATCGAATTCAGGTGTTTCCAACACCATTCCACTTGGCATCCAAACCAACTCATTGAAGGACTCAACCTAACCTCACAAGGATGAAAAGAAGTGAGGCAAGAAAAGAAATTTGCCACTCTTGGATGAATTAGGGGGTATGTTGGTTAATTCAAGGTGAATCAAAGTAATAATGGAGATTTTTAGGCCTCTAGCATAGTCCCAACACGAGAATCTTCTCATGGAATATTAGGGGCCTCAACTGTAAGGGAAAATAAAAGTTTCTTAAAGAAAAATAGAGCTCAAAAATTCCTGCAATAATAAGTGAACAGGGAAGACATTTCCATAGATGTGTAAGGAATATTTGGAGGCTTGGATATTATTTGGAGTGATTAGAAAATTCAGATTCTCAATATGTTTTCCACCTTCCAGATCCTCATCATTCAATTCCATCTCATTGGTTTAGCCGAATCCTGCTACCTTTCTAATGTCTATGGTCCCACCACTGCTAAAGATAAACCCCTCTTCCTCCACTGTATTGTTAATACTCACAATCTCCTCTCTCCCTCCCAATAGATCTTTGGTGGTGATTTTAACCTTGTGAATTCATTAGACAAGAAGTAGAGTAGAATATAGAGACTAGATGTGGATTCCATCCTCTTCCAGGAAACAATAACAACTTCCAAGCTTATTGACATCAAAACTGTAAATGGCACTTTCACTTGGAATAATAGGGGTGGAGGAGTGCAACAGGTAGCTTCAAAACTGGATCGCTTTATAATTTCAGAAGATATAGTGAGATGGGATATCTTTTTGGAGGCTTCCATACTCCCAAGTCATGGTTCCAACCACTGCCCCATTTGCTTGCTCATACCTAAAATCTTAACCCCATAATAGACCTTTCCATTTTGAAAAGTTTTGGTTGCACCACCCAAACTTCTAAGAAAATACACAACAATGACGAGATGAAATAAGAGTTTCGAAAGACTTTGAAATGTTTACACTCCATCAAAAGTTCAAACACATAAAATGGAGACTCAAAGGTTCGAAAGCTAAATTTGGCAACATCCTCGAGGAAATGTAGAGACTATAACAAATAACGGAAATAATTCAATAGGAAGCCATTCTCTTTGGCGTATCAAATACATTAATCAAGGAAGAGGCTTCCACTCTTAATTATTTAGAGGAATAGAGGAAGCAGGAAGAACTCTTATGGAAACATAAATCCTGAATATGAAGGCTCAAAGAAGGAGAAAATAACATTGTTTTTTCATAATTCTAAGCTCCAACATTATCATCACAATTATATATCCTCTCTTAAATATCTCAAAGGTGAAAAATTGCAAACCCACTAGAAGATCTCCTTAGAAATTACTTGGTTCTTCCAAAATATTCTCTTTAAGCCCTCAATTGATAAATCAAGGGTGATTCAATGCATAATCAAGTAAATCCCCAAAATGATCACTCCATAAGAGAATGAAGCCTTGCTCAAAGTCATTTATTTCGACCAAGTTAAAGCCACAATAAAAGCAATTCCTAATAATAAAGCACCTAGACCAAACAACTTAACTAATGTATTCTTTCAAGCATGTTGGCCAATCATTGGGCATGACGTATTGCAAGCGATTGAGGAATCTAGGTAATTTCAATCCATTCACAAAGTCTTTGATGCTACTTTCCTAACATTGGTGCCCAAGAAAGATCAGGTGGAGGATATGAATGGCTTTAGGCCTATCGTGTTATTTAATGTAGTATATAAAATCATCATTGAAATTATAGCTATCCAACTCAAGCCTTTTCTTCCAAATCTCATTTCTCCAAAGCAAATGGCATTTGTTGAAGGTCGACAAATCCTAGACAGAATCGTGGTAGCTAATGAAGCCATACATTCCTTAATAATCACAAAGAAACCTGGTATGTTTCTTATGTTCAATCTCTATAAGTCATTTGACAAGTTGAATTAGAAATTTCTATGTAGCATCCTTAGAGCTTTCATTTTCTCTAGCGTCTAGGTAGAATGGATCAACAACCTCCTCTCATCAGCATCCTTTTCCATTATTATTAATGGATTTTCTTGTATTCCTTTCACCTCATCCCATGGGATCTAGAAAGGGGACCTACTATTACCATTCCTATTCATTATCGCAGTGAAAGTATTTGGTCACTCCCTCAAAGTTGCAGTTACAGAAAAAAGCTTAAAGGCCTTCATTTATTTGGAGATGGTCCCTTACTCACTCAATACCAATTTTTTTTATGACACTTTGGGCAGGGGCACCCCCATAGTCCATGAACCTCACCATTTTACTAAAATATTGGAGTAGTTCTCATTGGCCTCATGTATGGACATAAACAAGGCCAAATCTCAAGTCTTCTTCTTCAACACCCCCATTACAATCTAGAGATACATTGCTTGGATTTTGGGTTTTCAAAAGTGCAAGATACCCTCAAAATATTTAGGTGCCCAATTGGTTGCAAGCTCTCTCAAATGGATTTTAAGGGACTAAATACTATCCAACTTCAATAGAAAATTGGAAATTTGGGCCTTCCATTCCCTCAACATATCTGGAAGAATAGTCTTCTTCAAAGTTGTTCTTCAAGAATTACCTATATATTTGTGTTCAACAATGATGGCTCCAACATCATGGAAACTTTTAGGGGCTAATATTCGTAGGTGGGCTAATATTCCATGTTTTTTTCGAAAAAAAAAAAAAGACTTGCCAATTTCCATTTTTTATAAAAATGGCTTGCCTAAATTGTACAATATAAAATTATTTTACCTTAAAAATTGCCAACATTATATAAAGAGTACATATAAAATCATTATAAATTTGAATAATTTTACAAATATATCAATAAACATTTTATAGTTTGCATATTAGGGACTAATGATATTCGCCAATGTTTTTAAACTTTGAGATAATTTTCCATCCTTAAAATTTTCCTTGTCCAACATCGATTCGACAAGAGCTCTGTCAAACCTAGAAAATGTTCCTTTGAGAGGCACTCACCTAGAAAAAAATGGTCTTTGGTGGCATGGGATAAACTTTGCAGACCAAATCTAAAAGGAGGACTTGGGCTATGAGGCCCCCTGATCATGACAATTATCCTAAGAGAAAAAATTTAGTGGCGATGGCTCCAAGGAGGTTGATATTTATGGAAAAGCATTTGGAAGCATGACTATGTTCCTTTAACTCCTTTGCAACACCTCATTTTAATGCACATCTCGGTTCCTAGCCCATCTATTGATCCCTAGCTAAAAAAGGGATGCATTTGATTCAACAATAATGTTCCTGTGAAGTTAAATATGTCCATAATGTATTGTTATGGGATGATTCATGATAGAAACTCCTTAAATAAGGAAATAAAAAGTATCTAGATATGATGAAAATACAAATTACTGCTCAAGGTTGGACCAAGGTTAAAGATTATTGTATAAATGTTGACTCCAACTCGTGATGGTGCTAATGGTTACCACTAGAGGAGTGGCACCCCAAACCAGACACTGAATCATGGAAAATATTCTAGAGTAATCTACATAAAAGGAACATTCCCTATTCATCCCATCTAGACAAAATTTGCTAGGGATGCACGTCCAAAAGCATCTTTTCTATACATGAAGTTTACCACTTGGAAGCGGGACACCAAGCACTATCGACAGAAGAAGTCTGGTCCAAAATAAAGAAAGAAAATTTGTGGCCCAATATATCCTTTTCTCTAAAAGTCTTTAACGTGGGATAACATTTAAAAGCACAACTACTAGGGGCCATCACGATACCCACTATGTTTTATACATCTTGAAAAAATGAAGCATCTATACAATAGATGTGCTTTCTCTACAGGCCTATGGGCCAGGCTAGCAGAATGCCTCATGTGTCTGATGTATATCCCACTAACATTCTAATCACTATTGCTAATTAGTGATTTTAGGGTTTCTCTAACTCCATTCTAAATCGCATATTTACTCTCTCTCCCAGTTTCCTTCTCTAGGTTATCTGAAAAGATCACAATAGAAGATTTTTCAAGGGCTCTTCCATTCCCTTTGGCTCTCTTTAGAACTCCATCCTCTGAACATCAAAGAATCTATTTTGTCTCTCTCTTGGTCTCCCTAAGACTAACAAGTCTTTGGTAGTGAAGCTAGAATTCTCTGCCAGTGGTTCTCCTACCCACCCCCCCCGGCTTTATCCTTCTCACCTCCCATCCCTCTACCCCTAGCTATCCCATCAACCTAACTCCCCCTTTTCCCTCCTTCCTCAATATGAATTTGTACAAGGCGTCCAAAGGAAATATTGGCCCATAAGGGCATGACGATATCATCTGGGACCATGATGGCATGCTTATGTACATATACAATGGAACACTTTGTATAAACAATAACAATGTTGTTGAACTTATGGTCCTCATATCAGGGATGGAGTTTGCTAAATCCCAAGGTATGATCAAGATCCAAGTGGAAAATCCCAACTCATTGTGAACATGATTCTAAGAATCCAGAATGGAATACCAATACAAAAAGTATCAACAAGCTATCGTCTAGAAGTTCTCCTCAGCTAGGTCTCCTTCTTCAATCTAGCTCAATCTACATAAACTTATGGTTTATGTTCACCTTCCTCTTTTGGATTTGGAGTGTTAGAGGAAGCATTATTTGTACAAGAAGGTAAAATGAACACCTCATCCCTTGCAAGGATTTTCCTTGCCATGTTCATGGACAAAAACGATTTGTAGTGCAATATTTCTTACCTGAAATGTTCAACACCCTAATTCATAAGAGATGACATAGGGTTACATACATCCGAGTATGATCAACATTTATGGGAAACATGCAATTGTAAATTTCATGAAACAATTGAGAAGAGATCAGAGCACGATTATATCAATTCATTAAAAATGTGATCTAACTTGTCTGAAAGCGGTGACAGAACAAGCATATACTCTCAATCACACAACTCCACATATTTAAGTAATCATGTTCTTTCTCTCCTCGACTTTGCATTCCACATTAAGGATAGTGTATAAGAAGTCTATATGTTTAGCAAATGTATTCCGCTCATAGAGGGGACTATATTTGGGTTTCACTATTTGTTGAGAACAATAAGGATAGGTAAGAGTTATAATCTCCCTTTGATAATGTGGTGTTGTATGCACTACAGATGAAAGACAAATTAAATCTCCATGCATTGCAGATGAAAGGAAAATTAGATCTCATAAGATGGAACAAACAAATCTAGTAAAGTTGTGTTGTTAAGGTGACATTGTCAAATCAATGCAATAGATATAGATGCTAAGGCAACATTATAAGACCAATGTAATAGATTAGAATTTATAAACTTATACTATGACCATAAAAGATCAAAATATATTAAAACCTGGATGTACTTTAGTATCAAAATTGAAAAACCTAAAATTTTCATGTAAAAATATGCATCGAGAATAATACAACCTACAATATGATTTTGAAGTTATATAATTAGTGGTCTGATAATACTGCCTTAGCATTTTCATCTACTACATTGCTTTGACTATTTCACTTTACCCCCCACACACACATATAAAACTAACATTAGCCATTACAAAACATTATATAGTCAAAACAAAATTAATTAGAAACCAACAATTAATTAATCGCTAGAATCCCTACCTAACCTTTAATAAAAACTAATAAATATTAAAATGTTTCTTGAATTTCAAATCAATATATAATATATTTTAACATTATATCCAATTAAGGATAACTATTATTGTTATTATCTATTAACAATCAAATTATAATAACTTTTTATATTAAAAATATATATCATAAAATTATCTTATTGATTAGGTTTATTTGTTAAAAAAGAGAGTAAATTTCCATGTCATTGTCTAACCTAAGACTCAATCAAATCTCGTGAATGATTTAACCTCATAATATCATTGCAGTGGATTTTCATTCATGGCAACTAAGTTGGGCTTTGTTGGTATTCTAAGAGAATGATTAAATGCATTGTAATTCATATACAATTTTTTTTAACATGGTTGAAGAATGATAGAAGTATGAATGAGCATCAATACGAATTCACATTGCAATGTAGTATTTAATATTATAGCGAGTGGTATAGAAACGGTCTAATTTAAAATGAATTCAAATTAAATGACGTCTATACCACCCATCGCAGTATTAAATGTTGTGTAGCATCATGGAGTTCCACACATCCTTCATACGTCATGTGATTTCATGTGATTTGATTTGTGATTTTGCAAAATTTTTCTAAAATATTAGTAACTCTCACAACCATAATAATAGAAGTTTCCATTTTGATTTGTGATTTTTCAAAATTTTTCTATAATTTTTCCATTTTCTACTTATGATGTGTTTGTTAATATGTATCCAACTTATATTTATTTACAAAATGGTCATCTAATATAGAAACAACCTTGTTTACAACTATTTGAGGCTAAGGATGATCTTCTTGGAAAATGGCATAATTTTGGGACAACCATATTTTCCAACAAGGATATTTTGGTAATGTTGACTAGAACCTTTTTAACATCGATTTCCTAAAAATTGAGCCTAGATAGAATTTGTCCCATGAGTCAAAACATTGAGGGAGGAAACATGGAAAAAGAAGCATAGGGACTCCCTCATGAAGGGTCAAATCCCACACAAATTTAGTAAGTTTATAGTCTGAAAATATAAGTAATTCATTCACATCTTTTGAAACATAAGTAACATCTTGAGGGGGCCTAAATTCCTCTCTTGACTAGATACTATATAGTGAGGATTTTGTTATGAATTGATGTCCAATAGAAAATATTGACCTTTGGAAGACCATTAGAATGTCATATTCTTTCTTGGATCCTTGACTTAGAGGTAAACATTCAATAAAGAGAAGAGAGTTATATCCATTTTTCAATATATAATCTGAAAACTCCCATCCATGATAATCTTCCTTTTAAAATAATGGCTCAGTGCACATCCTAATAGAAGAACTTCCAAATCCCTGACCAATGGCAATAAATGAGGAGGAACCAATCCCAAATTCCACCATTTCCAAGAGCCATCTGCTACTCATTGAGATCAAAGAGATAGGATTTCCCTATTCTGTCCATCCATTCTCAAAGAGGATGAAGAGAATGGAAACTACCTATTGTTGCACAACCCATTATGTTGTTTGTCCATAAATTGGTCTATTGGCCATTACTTAAAATGCAAGTCAACTAAGCTTTGATTAGAGGAATTGTTGCTGAAAGGGGTCACCAAATTTGAGATCCCCCTTTGGAGAGGTGAGGGTGTTCCATACAAGTTGTTTTCTCACTTTTAAAATATTTCTCGTGGATTACTTGCTTACACCAATAATTTTGTTTAGTAATTAGTCACCACAAAAGATTTTCCCCAAGAGCTAGATTCATTAGGGAAGGATCTTTGATTCCTAGCCCTCCATGATTCTTTGGGGTTCTAACCACCTCCTAATCACTAAATGAAATATTTTGGTATTAGATTTACCAACCTTCCACGAGAATTTTTTATTTTTTCGAATCATTACAAATTGTACACTAGCTTAAGCAAGCAAGGATGAGATTTAAAACATAAGAAGAGTTGAGAGAACTAATTTTATTAAAATTCAAATGTCCTATTGGAAGTAGCCATTGGACTCCCAATTGAGAAAATTTGGCTTTAAACTTAGAGAGGGAATGAATGCACGAGGGAAATAAATTAATTTGAGACTAATTGGCATGCCCAAGTATTTGAACTCCATCCAAGCTTAATGAATTAGAAACCCAAGAGTTCGAAGCAACATAAATTAGACTATACAATTGGTATTCCATGAATTTAACTTACTTTAGTTAGTGTTTATCAAACCTCCCAAGTTAGAAACAAAATTTTCCAAGACTATTTTGATTCTAGAGGCAATAATAACCAAGGAACCCCCCCAAAAGAAATGTATCATCAACAAATAGAGAATGATTTATGCTTTTTATCCCTCTCATACACCAAATAATTGGGAGATCTTCCATTCTCTGGTCATGATCCAATTTCCTACTCAAGAATTCTGCCATGATAACATAGAAAATGGTGGAGAGAGGACAACATTTCCTAAAACCCCTGGAGGTTTTAAAAAAAATTATTGATCGTCCATTTACTAAGGGGAGAATCCACAAATCATCTCCGCATGAAGATATCCATTTTATAAACCCCTGCTCAAACCCAAACTTTTGGAGGGAAACAAATAGAAACATTAGAGAAATTTTGAGGTATAAAAAGGGCCTCCTAAGGAATATTATAAAATAATAGTGGAAATAATAAAATAAGATTAGATTACATCATCAAATTTTAGAGGGAAAAAAGAAAAAACTACTTTTTCAACTTATCTCACTACGATTTCACTCAAATTTCGAGTGGAAGCACTCGTTGGATGCAGAATTTAATTCCTCATCCAAGTACCCATGTTTCATACTTTTGACGGACCCTGCTACATGAAAAATGAGAAAAACATTAAAAAACGTGATTTCATGTCACATTTTTTCATGTGTTTCCCATTTTTTCATGTAGCATGGTCCATCGAAAGTATGCAACATGGGTACTCTTTGGATGTGGAATTAAATTCTGCATCCAACAAGTTCTCCTTCTCGAAATTTGAATAAATTCGTAGCGAGATAAGTTGAAAACATGAGTTGAAAAGTAGTTTTTATTTTTATTTTTATTTTTTTAATCTTTCTTACTTTTTTACTCCAAAAATGGTGAATCATCCCCCATGGTTGACATCGTCATCTTGAATCTTATTGGTTCTTATAAAGTTGATTTTTGTTGTATAATTTTTGTTTTGAGGCTCATTTTAGACCTCAAATTTCTCTAATGGAAATGCCTCACCATGTTAAAGGTGTTAGCCCTATCTAGTTTGATTACCATTCCATTTCCCCCTTGACTTCTACTAGAATGTATAGCCTCTTAAACAAGAATTATATTGTCGACTATTTTCTTTTCTCCAACAAAATCCCCTTGGTTTTCAAAGATCAATTTCAGGAGTAAAAGCAATAAACGAATTGTTATAATTGTTGAGATTATTTTATAGGATACATTACATAATGAAATAGGACGAAATGTTGCATGGAAGATGGGTTTACCTCCATAGGAACCAACACCGAAAAAATACAATTTATTCCTCCTCCTATTTTAAGTATTATGAACATAATATATCATTTTGGAGAGGTCTATTAGCTTATATGCCCATTGTCTCGAAATCTAGTAGGCCTTGTAAAGGGGTAACCTAGAAGGCAAAAACTAAACTAAGGAACAATAATGCCACTACATCTTTCTCTTCGTAGAATTTCACCACTCAGAGGATTCCATTTAGAAAGGCCACCTAAGGGTATATCAAATTCAAGGGTCAAGGTGACAAAGAAATGCTTATAGAGGAAAACTCTATTTAAGGATAAGGCTCAATAAGCTAGGAAAGGTAATTCACATCCCCTTATAAGACCTAAGGGCATAATTGATCTAGAGATTTAGAGATAGAAAGTAAAATGGATTCACCTAGAATCAAGAGGCCAAGAAAAGGTTTCCCAATAATGAATATTAGCTATCAAATGGACAAAAAAACCTTCAATAAATCCCCAAGATGAAGCCTAAGGCAAACTAGGGTTTCCTTGGGCAAAATCTACCCAGAGAAAGAGAATGAAGCCTCACACTGGATGGATTGGCCACTAAAGGGAGTCGATTTTGAGGTAATCAAGGCTCCTTTCAATGTTAAATCCTTATACAAGCCAAAATTCCAAATCAAGGTCAAATCACACCCTATCCCTAGCTAGTGGTTTGACCTTAAGAGAGACGAAAATCAGAGAAAGGAGAGAAAAAATGAGTTTAGGGTTGAATTTGTGAGTGATAAACCAAGTGAAAAGGCCAGTGACCAATCCTTGGAATTATGGAGTCCATGGGAGTGAAATGTTTTCTAAATATTAGTAAGGAGTAAGGGAATTTTGAAGCTCTAGCTCAAATCCCTAACTATTACTTTTGTTAGGGATCAAGGTTGCTTGGGAGAGCTAGTTTAAAGATAAACTAAAGGGATCGCCATTCACATCTGATACATGAGTAATGTATATAATTTCATTACCTATATTCTATACAATTGACCTTCAATAATAAATGCCACAATATAAAAACCCTAGATAACGATTCATTCCATACATTAGACACAAGAGTAAATATTTCTCAAATACAAGGCATACTTACAAGATAAAATGCATGAACAATCCTTTATTGATGCAAAATAACATCTCCAATGCCAAGAAATAACTCCAATATGCCAAAATACACCATAGAGTCACATCTCCAGAGGAATCCAAGAAGGATGAAATCTCTAAGAGGATCAGAAATATGTCACAAATGATGATGATGAGATACAATGATCATCTTCTCTATTTATATGAGGAGTATGACTACTAATTATCCTAATAACACCCCTAAAACAAATTTGATGTCAAAATGCACTTGGGTTACAACCCAACCCACTAACTTTATGTGAATATGCCTTAACTATCCCACGTGTGAGCCATAAGCTCACTGAGGCTGATGTCATCTAATGTATGAACTCCAAATGCCATGTCCAAGGGTGATAAGGTGTCCAATATGGTGTAGAAGCATGTCAAGTCAATGATTTGAGGGTTGGACCTCAAATCCCCCTCATTGCCTCTTGTGGGGTGCCAAGATCCGGTTGGGGCACCACAAAGTGGTCTCCATGGGTCACCAACTACTAAAAGTGGTCTCCTTTGCTCCAGCCTTGATGTCTTCTCAGGGGAAATTAGCCCTTCCTAGTCTCTCAATGTAAGACCATCCTAATATGGGATTTGAATCATTTTCCATCCATCAATTGGTGTTAAGATTGGCTTGGGGACATATTAGGTCCAACATTGTCATAATGAAGAATCGTCAAATTTGGTATAAATCCATCGAATGTCTTGGGTGCAAAAGGTGCCCTAGGACATGTGTCATCTGATGTTGCAACTAGGAGGCCCAACCATCTCAACGCTTCACCTGTTTGTGCCACTATATTTCTATGTAGGGCCTGTGTACCTGTGGAGAAGGTGCCCAAGACCTAGGTCACTGAACCACTTGACAAGAACAACATGCATTCTAGCCAAAGTAGTTGATCATCAAGAACAAAAATCATTAATGCATATAAGTGAACCAAACTTGAATGTCAAAGGCCATTTAATACTTCAAACAAGGATCCCCTTTCAAAATTAGGACCATGATATCGCAATGGTTTTTTCTCCCTATGTAGGGGTGGTTAAAGGTCAACCATATTAGGTGTTTCTAGCCCCTAAGGGGAATTAACATTTCCCTGGTCCACCCTTTATTTGATAGGTGCTAGTGAATAGTAATGATTATAATGAAGGGGACAAGACTTCATGGCTAAGTGCCATGGTCAAAGGGACTAGTGGATGGAGGTGTCCACATCCTGAGTGTATACATGTGAGGAGGGAGAATTCATGGATGTATGAGTTACTAGCTTAGACTTTATTTTTCCACCCCCTTGTGAATATTTTACTTAGTCTTGATCTTTCTTTGTATTACTGCTTATAGCTCAAGGGTTAGAGCTTGATTTGAATGATGTAGTAGTTATATTACCCCTTGAAGATGATTCAGTGTATCACTCATTAGGGTTGGGACATGTAAAGGTTCCTTCCTTTGATGTGATGGAGAAATATGTGCCCAGGAACTAGGTGATGGCCATATGAGTGAGGTAGAACTCATGATAGGCTTTTTCCCACGTGTTAATTTTTATGTCCCTGTCCATCTTTTTCATTTTGAATTTTCCTTTATTTAATTTTCCTGTGGCCATGATTTTCTTTTTCTATTTATTTTAGCTGCATCAACCACCCAGGGCAAAGTTTCTGGGCCCTACCCAAGTATTCATACATATGAGTGCCAAATCCAATAGAAACAATGACAAGTTGAACCTAAATAATGGAGGTGATATATGGGCGTGTAATATAAGATAGAATGTGTTAAGTATGATATATGGGAAGGTGGAACTACACTATCTCAATAAGGGCTTCCCAAGTAGTGCCCCTTTTATACCTAAAGGGCCTTAAGGGAGGTCCTATAAGACTAGGATCAAATATTAATCCCCAAAGTAAGGTGATAGAACAATATCACAATCGAATTCTATCAATATTTTAGATCACCACATAATCCATACTAAATGCTTTAAAAAATTAACTATAAGCACATAATTACACAATGATCAAAATACATTTTGAGTGGAAGGCCACCTTCATCCACGTGCTCATGATGGATGGGTGAGAAGAAAATGGTTGATGAAATTGGTAGAGATATATGGCATATCATCAAATAATGATGGCTATCAAGGGATGTTGGTTGTCTCATTGACTGTATGGCTGTCAAATGTAGGATATTTTTTTTCCTATGGGGTTACCCATTGTTGGGCACTAAGTTGTTCCTAAAGAATCAACTTAAACCTCTACACATTAATTTGTCAACTTGGGATTTCATCTTTTTATTCCAAGGTTGTCTGCACAACTGGTGCAAGGATAGTGTTCAGGTTACCTTGTTTTGAGTGAGACTAATAAGAAGCAAAGAATCATAAATGAAAGGAACAACATAATCTTTTACTGAAATAATACTTTCTTTCTATCTTAAATCATAATCACGCTGATAACAAGAATGAATTGTGAGGTTTCTATTCAAGAATCATAGAGGAATCCAAGTTGTTTCTTAGGAAACGATGACTATGATAAAAGAATTGAAATGCATCTAATATAAAAGCATCAAATTATTTAAAGCTAACAATCCTTACTTTGATGCGAGAAACAATAACAAAACATAATGTTGTAAAGGGAATTTTATCTAATTGCTATTCACTACAATCGTTGGTAAATACTAATAGTAAATCTTGTGAACAATGATTCAATCGAAGAAACAGTAAATCATTCAAAAACTGAGAGTAAGAAAATAATGATGCAAAAAGGACAGTAATTGTTCAAGGATTGGGCCCACGGTCTCTAGAATCTAACCGTATTGAAGTTAACTCAATAAACTAGATTAAAACCAAATTGCTAAAATCTTCATTAATATGCAACAATAAATTACAAGAAAGTCTGTGAAAACTTAAGAAAACTTTTTATTCTGTCACCTTTTACAATTGACAAGAATAATTAACCTCCTTTACTAGAGTTTAATCGTGCTTTTATATGAAAACATAATTCTAAATTTAAAATAGTAAAGCTATCTTGAGAATTGAAAGATTCTCGAGATGCTTGATTTAAGCTACAAAATCTTCATCATCCATTCCAGAATAATAGATTATGCCCATTTTCTGGTTGTCTCGTGCATATAAGGCTTGAATTCTATGTTAGCATGATGCAAATAGTCCAAATAATTTCCTTATGGCTCAGGTTTCCTCAATGATTCAGGGAACAACAATCAACGTCAAATATTTCTTGGCCATATATTAACTCAAATTCGTGACTTAATAACATCTTTAATATTCGAATTGATTCATTAATAAGGTAAAATATCAAAACAGTTATTAACTCCGTTCTAGAACTCCTTAGCCTCCAAATTATTATAATATAACCTCAAAAAGATTAAAAAAATAACTATCAACTAAGGAAATGAGGTGAAGAATTATACCAATTCCAAGGCCCAACATCACCCCCCCAGCTTACCTTTTTGTATGCCCTCATGCAAAGATATGGTTGACATGCAGTAGGGTTAAAGAGTAGGTCAGATAAGGGCACTCGCCATAGTGTATGAATATGTTCCTACTTTTTATTTCTCATAATGCTATTGACTCACCTCCTTCTGATAGCTCATACTCGGCCTTGTAATCATCTGGAGGATACCAAATTATAGGACATTTATATTTGCATCCAAGCCAATTGGGGCCCTTTTCTAGGACCAAGTGAGCATAATCCTGCGCCCTTCTTGTTGTTGCTTGAAAGTTCCTTAAACTAAAGGGTTCCCTGTTTTTAACTTCATTAGTTGACATATTTCACCTCTGCATAGCAGCTCGTAGAGCTTCCATTTTAACTTCTTCAAAATACTCTGGTCCAATCTGTAGAACATCGTTATGAATAGATGTTGGGGAAGTAACAATGCTAAGATGCTCCATAAGCTTCTTGTGTTTAATAAGCATACGTAGAGGGATTTTCAACTCTCCCCTTACCCAAAGATCAAGGCCATTCTCTCTTTGTTGGAATATGTCACGTGCTTTAGACCATTTTATCTGATTTATGGAAAAATAGATGAATGCCTGAAATTGCACATCACCTGGGATTTTCATCTCTTTGCTCTTCCAAAAAAAAGTTATGCATATATAATTCACATAAGAAACAGTTTGATCCTATTGCTAAAAAGACTTAATAAAATTAGAAACATTATTAAATTCATAAGATTTTCCAAATTGAACAGCCTTAATCTTGAGCAAAAGTTATCGCTCTAATAAAAACAAAGCATAATTTTTAGTTGGGCATCTACAAGAAAGAACATCAGAATAAATGGAACAAACTTCCTTTGTCAACTCCAAGGATTTTTTGAGCTAGCCTTGTACAGTGTTTACCTTTTTATCCATTGCTCTCAATTTAGCATAAGTTTCATCCTCAATGATTGTCAATGCCTTTTATTTTCGCAGCAATTCTTGATGCTCTTTTTGGGACACCACTTCTCCTTGATACTATGTTAGGGTTTCCTGTTGTTCTTCTAGTTTCTTATTTAACACCTGAATGGTAGCATCTACAATTAAGGGGGAATAAGGTGGTACGGGCTATGTCTGAGTAGTCTTGTCGAGAAGAACTAACAATTCTGTTTGAGTAGCTGCTTCAACATTCATCACGTTGATGTCTAATACATCCATGTTAGTCTGTGTTCCTATAGTAACAACAAGGGTTTCTTCTATCTGAGTTTCTACGACGGCAACAAATTTCTCAGTTTGGGCCTTAGATGTGCAGGTTTCTCGCTTGCCTTTGTAATTCCTCTTGTTGTTTCTTAACCATTTTCTAAGTTGCTTTACTTTTCTCTGTAGTTTCTGATTTTCTCTTTTAAGCAACTCTATTTCATGACCAATGTTTCTTCTTCTTTTTTCAACAAATGTTTCAGTCTGGACCACTGAAGTAGAGGGAGTAGAAATGATAGTCTTGGGTCTTTTGATTACAACTTATTCAGTTGTGGTAATAGTGACAGAGTCTGTGAGGCCCTCATCAGACTGGGGCATGCTGAAAATATCATCATTAATCTCTTGTCGCACATGAGATCGTAAATTTGTTTCTTCAGGAGGAGAACATGGTTCCATAACAATGGCAATGGAATCTACTAAATGTTATTGGAGAGAAGCATCTCTAGGGTATTCTGAGGATTCCAGAATAATGGTAGCTATTGAATTAGAAGAGGAGAAAGGAGAGTTGGGTGTTGGGGTTCGTTCTGGCGAATTTCTTGAACAACCCACAACTTCTTCAAAATTCACATAACTTAAAAAAGTTCCCAACCCTTCCAATACTTGGGCTATTTCTTCTTCATGCATTTGTGGTGAACTTTCTCGATGAGATTCCTGTATAGCAGGAAACCCCTAGGATGTGCTTTCTTTTATCGGTTGCACATTAGAATCCGTAGGATTCCTTGTTCTAGCTAGTCTAGATGACCTTCTTTGTTTAGCAGGTAGGGAGACCAGAAGGGAAGCTATTCTCTTTTCAACCCTAGTTAGATTTTATGGAGCTGGGGTTTGGGCTTGTCCCTGTGTAATTCCTTCCCTTGCCATGTTGGCCTCTCCATTTTCTGTTGGTTGCTCCGATTCTACGGTAGGTGTTTCAATTTGAAGTGGAAACTTAGTGTTTCCCACAAATTCATTCCAACTTAAGTGAACTTGATTCAATTCTCTGACAACTATTAATTTTATAAGACAATGGTGACTTACCACTGAAGCCTGGTCTTTAGAATTACCAAATCCTATAGTAGTCTCATGCAACAGTGAATTCAAAAAGTAAGGTAAATTTAACGTTACCTTCTGCTCGAGTGTTGCCATCAACTTCAAATGTCGAGGCCTGACCACATCATACCGACCATCACAGGTGATATACCTTTGCACTACTTCTGCCAATTCCTTCCAAGGTTCTGGAAATGAAGCAAGCTTGTATCCTTCGCCTTTATGAATCAGTTCTTCTTCGGGGTATATGAACAAGAATGTTGCACTCTGCAACGGGGTATGCTTGTCAGCCCATTTTTCGCCTTCCATAGGAAGGCTTGTAACCTTTGACAAGATTGCTTCATTAACTTGCACCTGCCTCCCCTTCATTGTAGTTGTCCCATTACTTAGATTTGGTGTAAACTCCAGAGCGAATGCATTATCAAATCCATGTAATCAGGAAAAATACTCTATACAACCCACTCGCTCCAAGATACTGCATGCTTGTTCGGAGATTCTTAATTGGGATGGTTCACTGCGAATTGAACAACCACACATCTCTGTTATTTCTCAGGGAATAATCTGAAGTTGCCTTCAACAAAGTTTTAACCGATAACAAATGCAAAAGTAACAACATTCAGTAATTACCAGGAAATGGATACAAAAGTTAACACATGCAAGAAGTTTTACTGTGATGATTAAACATCCAGTCAATACATGCAGGCAGGGTTACTGCAATGATTAAACATCTATGTCATATGTGTGATTTTTCACCCACCACGCCTCCCACGATAAAAGTAAAGGTCAAGCATAATCGGTGGCATAATCAATAAATTAATTACCATAACAAGTAATCATCAAATCATCAAAGTATTAATTGAGGGCATGCATCGTGATGATAAGGTGTATTAAATGCAGAGGTATGTGGACAAAACAGAATTTGTGCAGAAATTGAAGCATGGAAAAGGATCCAATCATGAGTAAAGTGAATTCACACCAAAAGATTACAATTAGAGAGTAAGGAATTAAAAATAGTCTTAGAAAAATTTTAAAATTGCGTTCCTCATATATTAGAATAAGTAGTTGTTCACACATGCTCGAATTACCACCTTCATGATGTGATAAATTCCCATAATAGTTCAATGATTCTCCTTTATTATTACTCTTGTGTACTCTTTTATTTGTTGCTTGGCATTAGTCTTGATAATAAGAAAGGATAAATAGAAAGAACTAACAATAATAATGAAAACATCACAAGATAATGTCATTAAGAGGAAAATCGTTGTAACTGTCATATCTATGGATTTTCCAACATGGTATCAGAGCTATGGTCAAAGTAAAAGGCAGTTTGAAGATAGTTACAATGACAATGCAAGGTTCCAATATGTCACATCAAAGAAGCTTGGTAAATCTCAGAAACAAGAGCAGTGAAAGCTCAATACAAAATCTCAGAAGGAAATTATGATGTAATGAATTATGGTATACTTTGTGAGACAATCAAAAAATGAGTAATCAAGTTCAGTGCTTCCTCAGAAAGCCAATTTAGTAGCAAGGTCAGAAAGAAGTTTCGGTAAAAATCAAGTGATAGAGGAGTCAAATTCGGATCAACTTCAGTGATGAATTGGTATGAAAAGATCAATGTAAATCATTGTCATAGTCATAAAGAAAAACTTGGCCTTTGTGATATATGGTCAAAATACTAATATATATAAAAATGAAGCATTGCTATCGAAACAGTATATTCTATCTTACACCCATTAAAGAAATGGAACTTGGCTCAACTATATTCATAGTAAGAAGGTTTATGTGCCACCAAAGAAAATTAAGTTTCGATGTTATGACTATGATAAAGTCTCAGTACTATCACAGTGGTAGGATCTCAGTCTCGGTAACATTACATTGATGAAGTATTCAAGGCAAACTCAGTGACATAAATCTTGGTATGTAAACGGTGTGAACGAAGGACTTGATCTGAAGTATGTCCTATAAAATTAAAATCTTGTGCAAGTTCAAGTACAAATAAGTATTCAAATAAAAAATGTCACTGCGGAATTGGATTCTCAGCTAAGTAAGGATGCCACATAAATCAAGTAAGTGTTCCTTATGCACAAGTCTAATGATCTATCTAATTAGAGGTACATAAATACAAGGTATGTCTTTCAATTTGTAATCTTAGATGATGACATATAAGAACTTTAATCCTAATAAGTAGTCTAGGATTTCAAGCAAAAGTCCTTGACTATAAGAAGAAATAATTTTTCGTAAGATTCCATCCTCCATGGTGACATTGGAGATCTAACTTGAGAAAAATTAAATTATATTCTTGGTATCACATGTTTTGCTTGAAAGCATGCATTATAGGTATAGAAGATAATGGCTTACACTTCAAGGAGTTCCTACAAGGTTTGTGAAGGAACAAAGGTATGCCTTAAACTATAGATCATTGATCTCTTCATATTAAAGGTTTATTCATTTGATATTCTATTACTAACAGTGTTATGTCTATATATATTGAATCATAATGATTCTTGTTCTAGGTGATTCATCATCTGATAAATCTACCCTCTTTACATCCTTATTTGTTCTTATAGAACCTTAGATAGGTTCTTTAGAAAAACCCTAACCGAAGGGTATCTTGACAATGAAGGAAACCCTAACCTTCTTAGGCTTATTGATGAAGTCTAAAGAAATTTCTATTATGTTTAATGTATTGATGATGTCATGTTTAGGGTTTTCGTAAGATCAAAACTTGTTAGGGTTGAAATGGTGTTGTTTGAAATCCCATACCTTTGAAATCCCAAACTTTTTTGCAATGGTGTTGTTTGAAATCCCATACATTTTTGCAGAGATAGCATCAGCAGGGCTAAGAATCAGGGTCGGTTGGACGGAGTCTCCAACTACGTGATCTGGAAGGAAATAATTTCCTATCTTCTATATGAGTACGATCTCAAAGCTTATATCAATGGCGTGGTAGTTGTACCCGCAAATTTCGCTTGTTGACCACTCTTTGTCATTGACCCCATAGCAGTACACGACCTTTTTTAGCAAATGGGATCTATCATGTTCGAGTGTTCACACCTTTCAGATTTTATCATTAGCCGACAATTTTGTTTAAGATGTAAACCCATTATGCACGGTTATAATGTAAATAATCTCAGTATGACCGTGTCTATATGTAATAGCCTAGGTAAACCTATGTTTTTGGTGACGATCTCCATTCTAGGAAGTTTTTTGTCTCACTGATTCATCTGTGTCTCTAGACACAAATGATTGGTAGAGTTTTTCCCTCCATTCTTACCACAAATCTAGAGTGGATTTTGTCGTTACGATCTTAGGTGATTCATAGTGTTTTAGATCGAGTCTATGTAAAAGTGATTTGGGAATAATCCTAACTAATTGGCTAGATTATTTTATGACAAGTCACTTGGTCTACTGGATTATATTTTGTGTTGCAAAAATAGGTATTATTTGAGGTTCTATAACGAACAGGTTTTCTCCCTTTATTTATTAAAATATAAAATCTTCATCTAAAAAAATATTTTAGTGCATGGTCCCTCATATTTAGACACCATGGCTAAATTATTTGAGGGTTGGAAAAATTATTAATCCCCTCATGTCAATTAATTAAATTTTCTGGCAAAAAATTTAAGAAAAAAATCTTAAGCCAGAAATTTAATTAATTAGAGTCAAATTTAAGTTAATTAATTAATTTTTCTCAAAAAAATAAATTCAGATCCTAAGCCAAAAATTTAATTAATTGCGTCCTACGAAAAATTAATTCTCCAAATTAAAAAATTCATGGGTCCTAAAGAAATAGATTTTTAGAGGTACCTGATCAAGGGAATATTGAAAATTTCAAGAAATTTGGGACCCTTAGTAGTTAGGTCAAAGTTAATTTTTGGAGGAAATCAGCGCAAAATAATTAATTTTGAGTTGATTAAAATTCAATTAAATGAAAATTTTAAATTTCCTCAAAAATAAAATAATTTCGATGAAGGAGATTAAAAGATAATTAATTTTTTTTAACGGTCGAGATTACTTGGACGGGGATCAAGCCAATTAGATGTTGGAGAATTAATCTATAAAACAAGGGTCATTTGTCATTTGAAATCATCCGATCTTTTGATTGTGTACTAGCTCTTGAAGCTCTTGTAAAATTTTATGGAATAAATGCAAAAGTCTTTGGAGTTTCAACTTGCAGTGGTGTTACTCTTCATGAATTAATGGTAACATTGCTTTAATTTCTGTTTAATAATATATGAAAAGTATCAATCAATAGCTTTCTTAGAATAATTTGAATATTGGTATGTTATTCAGTTTGTTGGATCTAGGATAACCATTTTAATTTTGATTGAAGTAGCATGTATCTCTATTTATCTAAAATCTTATTTTTGTTCTATTTCTCTACTTGATTTGATGTTTGATCTAGTGTTTGCAGAAGATCTCTTAGGCGTTAGCCTCACTCTCATGTGATGAAAACAATTATAAGTTCAAAACAATTAAATTAATTAAAATCAAGAAAGTTGGATTTAATCCTACCTCTCTAGATTGAGTTTATTCCTCACGGGTAGGAGTTAGTTTAGGTCTAGTTGGTTGAGAGATTCTCTCCAACTAGTTAGGCTCCTAGATTAGTGTTTGGTTGAGAAATTTGTTCAACCATAGTGTCCAAGATAGACGTACTAATTTGAATCAAACTTCCTCATGTATTTATTTGTACTATTATCATTCTTTGTACATTGGATTGCATCATGAGAGGAATACAGTGAGGTTGAGGCATTTTCTGCCATTTATATGTTTTTTCTGGTATTTTTTATGTGTTAATTTTATTTATTATTCTACATCTGGTCCTCATTGAACATTTGGGGAGAGTCCTCAGTTGGACTAGCCAACTTTAAACACATATTTTCTGAAGAGCCTACTTCATATAAGCCCTGAGATTTATCTAACGATTAATCTTTTTTCTGCACGGTGTTTTTAGGCTAGTACCGCTCTAAAATTTCAAAATCTTTTAAATATTTTGTGGAAAATTTAATAGATCGGAATATTAAGAGCCTTAGATTATCAGATCTGAGAGCGGAGTTGGACTCATACTCCTCATATCTAATAGATCTGTAAATTATTTGTATAGATTTGTGAAATATTTGTATAGATATGTTATTTACTTGTGTAGATCTGAAATTTTATAACATAATTTTGAATTGGGTTTTTGGAATTTTCTTTATTTATGTATATAATGGGTATTGAGTTTTTATTTTTTCACTTATGTGGGAATATATCTAAGAAATCAACCAAAGAAATCTTCAGATCTGAGCGATATCTAGACCCTGGAGGGCAAGATCTGGGCTCAAATCTTGTTTGCAGGAATACATCTGAGAAAACAGTCAAGTAAATCTTCAGATCTAAGATTTTTTCAAGGATATATGGGAGTTTTGAGACAGATCTAGGCCCTCGAGGGAAATATCTTGTTCCAAATATTTTTGCAGGGCCAACCATTAAAGATTTTGCAATAAATCTGAAGATCTAAAGAAAATAATTTTTTCAGAAAAGGGTTTCAAGTTTTGGGGCCCCTAACCCCAGATCTGTCTTCTCCTAGACAAACGCTAGTCCTATTAGACCTAGTGCTAACCCTCATTGACCCTAGATTCCCCTTGCTCCATTTTTTATATGAATATTTAAATTTTTTGAAGTCAATCATTGGTGGTTTTTTGTAGAAAAATTTGTAAATTTGTGTTTCAGGTATTGAAATTTTTTTGGCAACTTGGGCAAGTGATCTTCAAGGCCTATGGCCTAAGGGTTTGATCTCTAAACCCTTTTTTTCTCATTGTTTTCTACAACAGTCATATATCTTTCTAATAGTGGTGAAAAACACATCTAAGTGGTTTGAAATTAACTAAAAAAATTGCTAAATACATTAATAATCCATTTAGGTTTGATGAGCATCAAAATTTTTTTCCTAGATCTACATTTTTGGTGATTGTTATCCCTGAACAATTTTGTTTCTGATGTCTGAAATATAACAGTGCAAAAATTTCATGTGGGTTAGCCTAAAATCAGTTCCTAAGTTGTCTAATATATTAAGGAATTAATTTCTTGAGTTTGGCATTTATCCTTAGGCCTATTCATGTTTTAATTATTGGATGTAATAAGTATATCAAATTTGATATAATTCTGGAAATCACATCATAACAAACTGAAAATTTTTGATAATTCATGTGGGTAAGTTTGGAAAATTTTCCGTAAATTTTTTCATAAAGATAGCATTGATAGCTTACTATTTTCATCGTCATATTGTTGTTGTCATAAAGTTTTCTTTTACTACTGTCCTAAAAACCAATTTATGAAAATTAAGTACTCTGTCCTAGAATTGATAAATTGCATATCTTTTGTTTCATAAACTGAGTATTTTTTTAGCATCTTATTAATTTGTGAAGACGCTTTTGTTCTATTTGAGCTATAATTGCATTTGAAAGAATCTAGAATATTTGAAGTAAGTTTGTAGTCTAAATGTGATATTGCTAAGAAGTTTATCTTTCAATCTATGTTTAGTGAAATTAATATTCATATTGACAACTAAGGGATTTGTTATATAACTCTGAAGAAAATTGTAGCATAAGCATTTTTCATCCTTAAATCTAACTTCATCACATCTTCTAATCATATCGTGCATTTGCATATTAATTTAGTTTTGCATAACTAAAATTTACTTCCAAGCATAAGCTTGGTCAATAAAGAGATAGGTACCCATCCATCTTTGCTTGAGAAGCCTACTTTTAATAGTACCTAAAACAGTGACCTTGCAGTTGTAAGAGCCACAACTCTTTGCAGCGCCGGAGGGGGTATGTTACATTTTCAGGAAATGTATAGTTAATCACACCTTAGTGTGCTTCACCTTATTTTCTCTCTGCTAATTACTACAAAATCAGACTCAATATAGAAAGGATCAAAGGGTTAAAACTTAGATAGGTATTTAACTAAAATTAACTAAGATTCTTGCATCTCATATTAGCTTTAGGATCCGCACTTCATATAAGATAGTAATTTTTTAAGCAACAGTTGCAAATCAATTACTTGGTCCTAAATTTTTTGGCAAGATAGTTGACTCCATAAGGCACTGGAATCAATTGTTTAAAACTTAATCAAATTCTATAAATCTTGCTAAATCTAAATCAAGTACTTGGTCACTTCACTCTGTCTTCTGAACTAGTTGGTTTCCAACTAGTTCTCCTTCATTCCATTTATGTAGGGTATACCCCCCTTAGCCTACAACTTAAACGTAGAGATTGGGGATTAGGGTGACAATCCTCGATTTGAGTCGTTGTCATGGTGACTAGACATTCTGTGCGACAACATTTTTTTGGCGTCGTTGCTGAGGACCAATTTATTGGACCTTGGCTTTATGACATTCATCTTCATCTTTTTAGTCTTTTAATCATTTTTTATCTCATCAACACTACATTTTCTAGCGCCATTATATTTCTTCATATTTTCATCACCTTATCTTTCGTCATCTCATTAATCGTTTCATCTGCACTTTTAGCACCTGAACATTTCGAGTGGTTTCTTATTTGGGTGGCGACTCCACTTATTCATCCATTATTACTCAAACAAGAAGCCATGCCTGATATCCATCTAGTTCTCCCTGACTAACCTCTCCATTTTTACCTTTTGGATATTGGAGATAGATTCATGTTCAAGTGACAACTCTACTTCTTTCATTTCTTACAAGAATTTCTACTAGAAACTCTCTTCTTGTGGGTCTCTTGTTTTTCTTGAGCAAGGATCTCTCTCCCTAGCATTCATTTGGCACCTCCTTTTCCCTTTGGGCAAGTCATCATGGATGTGTTCGCCCCTTGTAATTTTGCTAATATTCAAGGTTATCCTAATGATCTTCCAGAGAATGGGATTGATAAATTGTCTTCTTTTCAGGGCAATAATGCAATTAGTGTTGGTGCTCATCTAAAAGCTTTTGGTTCTTGGGTAGATAAGTATGCAAGGGTTGTTGATTATAATCATGAAGATGTTAAAATGAGTCTCTTTGTTCTTACCTTGGAGAAAGATGCTTTGGATTGGTTTACGGAAAAGCCTGATAGTTCATTTGATTCTTTGCAATTGATTATTAATTCCTTTAAGAAAAAGTATAGAGATAAGATAGAAGAGAGACATCTCGTAAAAGCTACCAGTGTCATAAAAAAGAAAGAAAACGAGACATTTGAAGAGTTCAACAAGAGATTTAATGGTATTATTAAAAAGAAATCTACAGATTATACGTCTCCTGATAAATCTCTTCTAGATTTTTATATCGATGCTTTTAATCTTGATACATCTTATGAATTGAGATGAGCTAAGATTCGTGATTATAAAGTTGCTCAGACCTTAACTATAGAGCTTGAAAAATATAAGAAGGCATTTAGGAAGACCGAAATCCTAGATTTTGATAGGGCTTCAACCAGATTGAAAAAACCTAAAGAAAAAAAAGGTTAAAAAATTTGATGACGATCATATGCAAAAATTACTACAAAAACTTGAAATCATGGAGCTTAACCAAGCAAAATTAATCTCTAACCATGCTAAGGAAATAAGTACTTTGCAGTCTAGGTTGAAAGAGCTCTATAACATAATTTTCAACCTAGGATTAACGATAATAATCAAAGCAATAATACTTGGCAGACAAAAGGCCAATCCAGTGAGAAGAGGCCTCCCAATCCACTTAAATCTGCAAATCAAATGAATGAGGCTCCGCCTTATTGCAAGGCATGTGATACTTTTCATGAAGACGCTACTTGCCATGTTGACAAAGAATCATAGATAGTAGAATGGCATGGAAAAGTAATCAAGTCAATGTTGTTGGTAAAGAGTATCATTTGTCTCAAGAAAATTGGGCAGAAGTTAAAGAGCATAGTCAAGAAGTTATACCTTTTACATCTTTGTATGGTATCAATAAATTTGACCATGAGAAGGATATGCAACAAAATCAAGCGCATGTAATCAAGAATATGGAAGACAACTAGACTCAGCTCAATAAGAACCTGGAGCTTAACCAAGCTAGATTAATAGAAGAACATGCCAGGGAAATGACTTCTATGCAAAACAAGTTGTTGGCTATAAAAGAAAAACACATTAAGGAAGTGGAGATCATGGAAATTAATCACTCCATTCACATAGCCACCGTAGTAGAAAAGTGTGTTCAGAAGATGGAAGTTATGAGGACCGACATGCAAAATCATCATGAGAAACAAATAGACTATATGCAAAATTGTTTCATGGGCATGAAAGCGAAGAATCATAAAATTATAAAGGGCATGTAAGTTAGTCAAATATCTCTTCATAATAGATTAACAATAATAGAAGTTAATCATTCTAATCAGATGTCCATTATTCAGAATCATATGATTGTAATGGAAGCAAAGCACAGTAGGGAAATGAAAACTATGGAGGCCAATCATATCACTTTGCAAGATAGCGTTGTGAAAATTGAACTCAATCAAGCAAAATTAATAGTAAGGCATGCCAGAGAAATGACTTCCATACATAAGAGGTTGGAAGAAAGGAAATCACAGGTATAGAAGTTTCTGTTTGATCCAGATGATAGATGGCAGAAAATCAAAGAGTTTTCAACAGATCATAACTCTCCTAATCCATTAAAGCAGATCCCGTCTTGTTTTGAATATCTTGAGAAAGTGGCTGACCCCATTAACAAAGATTTAGCTGAGGATGACATGATCAGAGAAGGAATTGGAAAGGATCAAGTTATAACTCATAACACTTTTGACATTGATCCATCATTTATCATAGAACAAATGCAGAATGAAGAGAGGCATGTCACAAATATCTTAAATACTTCGTCTGAAAGTTCTCAAGCAGAATGTTCCACATCATCACCAATACAACCTGCCATAAAGAAAATCCTGAAGCGAAAAAGAAAAAGAATAAGGACGCAGTTTGATGCATCGCATGGTTGCGAGCAACTCAATTTTCAAATAAGACAAAGTCTACCGTATGCAGGATTGAACATGGCACATCCGAAAAGAAACCCACATATTTCCCTGAAAGCAGGCAAATGCTTAGTATGCAATATATTGAACACATATAATGCCACAAGGCATCTTTTGTATTTTATCTCTAACCTTACACCCTGTTATTTCAGCATTTTCACTTTGTAGTTAGATTAAATTTATATTTTCATGTTAGTAGAATAGTTAATAAATGAAGAGCTTCTATTTTCATGTGTTTAATGTTATATGATGAATTTTGGATGTATGTTACTTATATATTTTTGTGTTTCTTAGATGTAGATTTTGGATTCTCACATTCCTCTGATGAAGCAACGTGTACCCAAGTAGAGCCAAATTTTGATCACTCTGTGTCAATGACCCCATAGCAGTACACCATCTTCTTTCACAAAAGGGATCTTACATGTTCAAGTGTTCGCGCCTTTCAGATTTTATCATCAGCCAACAATTTTGTTAAAGATGTAAACCCATTCTGCATAGTTATAATGTAAATAATCTCAGTATGATCGTGTTTGTATGTAACATCCTAGGTAAACCTATGTTTTTGGTGACGATCTCCATTCTAGGAGGTTTTTTGTCTCACTGATACATTTGTGTCTCTAGACACAAACGATCGACAAAGTTTTTCCCTTCACTCTTACCCCAAATCTAGAATGGATTTTGTTGCTACGATCTTAGGCGAGTCCTAGTGTTTTAGATCGAGTCTATGTAAAAGTGATTTGAGAATAATTCTAGCTAATTGGCTAGATTATTTTATTACAAGTCACTTGGTCTACTAGATTATATTTTGTGTCACTGAAATGGGTATTATTTGAGGGTCTATAATGAACGGATTTCCCCTTTTATGAATTAAAATGTAAAATCTTCATGTAAAAATATTTTAGTGCATGGTCCCTCAATTTAGACACCAAGGCTAAATTATTTGAGAGTTGGAAAAATTATTAATCCCCTCATGTGTCAACTAATTAAATTTTCTGGCAAAAAAAAAAGCATAAACGAGAAATTTAATTAATTGGAGTCAAATTTAAGTTAATTAATCAAATTTTGTCGAAAAAATAAATTAAAATCGCAGAAATTTAATTAATTTTGTGTCCTAGGAAAAATTAATTCTCCAAATTAAAAAAAAAATTGTGGGTCCCTGAGAAATAAATTTTTGGAGATCCCTGGCTAAGGGAATATTGAAAATTTCAAGAAATTTTGGACCTTTGGGCCTTAGAAGTTAAGTTAAAGTCAATTTTTTTAGGAAATCAACTCAAAATAATTAATTTTGAAGTTATTAAAATTCAATTAAATGAAAATTCGAATTTCCTCAAAAATAAAATAATTTCGACGATGGAGATGAAAAAATAATTAAATCTTTTTTAACGATTGATATTACTTTAATGGAAATCAAACCGACTAGCCGTTGAAGAATTAATCAATAAATTAGAAGTCTTGTCATTTGAAATCATCTGAGCTTTTGATCGTGTATTAGCTCTTGAAGCTCTTGTAAACTTTTATGGAATAAATGCAAAAGTCTTTTGGGTTTCAACTTGCAATGGTGTTCCTCTTCATAAATTTATGTAACATTGTTTTAATTTCTGTTTAATATTATGTGAAAACTATCAATCAATAGCTTTATTAGAATAATCTGAATACATGTATCTTATTCAGTTTGTTCAACCTAGGATAACATTTTTAATTTTGATTGAAGTAGCAGGTATGTATATTTCTTCAAAATCTTATTGTTGTTCTATTTCTCTACTTGATTTGATGGTTGATCTAGTATTTGTAGAATATTTCTCAGGTTCTCATTGAACGTTTGGAGATAGTTCTCGGTTGGACCAGCCAACTCTCAACACATATTTTCTGAAGAGCCTACTTCATATAAGCCCCAGGATTTATCTAATGATTAATCTTTTTTTTGCTAGATGTTTTTGGGCTAGTACCTCTCTAAAATTTCAAAATCTTTTAAATATTTTGTAGAAATGTTTTATAGATCTGGTTATTAAGAGCCTTACATTATCAGATCTGAAAGCGGAGTTGGACTCATACTCCTCAAATCTAATAGATCCGTAAATTATTTGCATAGATATGTAAATCATTTGTATAGATCTATTATTCACTTATGTCGATCTAAAATTTTATAACATAATTTTGAATTTTAACACTTGGCTTTTTGGAATTTTCTCTATTTTTGTACATATTAGGTATTGGGTTTTTCTCTTTTTACTTATATAAGAATAGATCTGAGAAATCAGACAAGGAAATATTAAGATCTAAGCCAGATCTAGACCTTACAGGGAAAGATCTTGGCTCAAAGATTGTTTACAGGAATAGATCTGGGAAATCAGCCAAGTAAATATTCAGATTTGAGATTTTTTCAAGGAGATCTGGAGGTTTTGAGACAGATGTAGGCCTTGGAGGGCTAGATTTTGTCCCACATATTTTTGCAAAGCCAACCATTAAAGATTTTTCAATAAATCTGAAGATTTGAAGCAAAAAAAATTTTCAGAACAAAGGTTTCAAGTTTTGGGGCTCCTAATCTCAGATCTGCCTTCTCCTAGCCCAACGCTAGTTCTATATGGCCTAGTGCTAGCCCTCATTGGCCCTAGATTCCCTTGCTCCATTTTTTATCCGAATATTTAATTTTTTTTAAGTTAATCATTGGTGGTTTTTTGCAGAAAAATTGGTAAAAATTTGTGATTCAAGTATTGAATTTTTTTTGACAACTTGGGCAAGTGATCTTCAAGGCCTAAGTCCTAAGGGTTTAATCTCTAAACCCTTTTTTTCCTCACTGTTTTCTACAACAGTCATATACCTTTTTAATAGTGGTGAAAAACATATCTAAGTGGTTTAAAATTAACTAAAAAAATTGTTAAATACATTAAGAAGTAATTTATGTTTGATGTGTATCAAAAATTTGCCCTAGATCTACATTTTCGGTAACTGTTATTTCTGAATAATTATGTTTCTGAAGTCTGAAATATAATAGTGGCAAAATTTCATGTGGGTTAGCCTAAAATCAGTTCCTAAGTTGTCTAATACATTAAGGAATTAATTTCTTTATTTGATCATTCATCGGCCTATTTCATGTTTTAATTGTTAGTTGTAATAAGTATATCGGATCTGATATAATTCTGGAAATCACACCATAACAGGCTGAAAATTTTTGATAATTCATGTGGGTAAGTTTTGAAAAATTTTGGTAAATTTTTTCACAAAGATAACATTGATAGCTTACTATTTTCATCGTCATATTGTTGTCATAAAGTTTTTTTTACTGCTATCCTAAAAACCAATTTCTAAAAATTAAGTACTGTGTCTTGGAATTGTGATAAATTACATATCTTTTGTTTCATAAACTGAGTATTTTTTTAGCATCTTATTTATTTGTGAAGACGTTTTTGTTCTCTTTGAGCTATAATTGCATTTGAAAGAATCTAGAAGATTGGAAGTAAGTTTGTGGTCTAAATGTGATATTGCTAAGAAGTTTATCTTTCAATCCATGTCTAGTGAAATGAATATTCATTTTGGTCATTAAGGGCTTTGATATATAACTCTGAAGCAGATCGTAACATAAGCACTTTTCATCTTTGAATCTAATTTGATCACATCTTCTAATCATCTCATGCATTTGCATATTAAGTTAGTTCTGCATAACTAAAATTTAATTCCAAGCATAATCTTGGTCAATAGAGAGATAGGTATCCATCCATCTTTGCTTGAAAAGCATGTTTTTAATAGTACTTAAACGGTGACCTTGCAGTCGTCAGAGCCACAACTCTCTGTAGCACCAGAGGCACCAGGTATGTTAGATTTTCATGAGAGGTATCGTTAATCACACCTTAGTGTGATTTACCTTATCTTATGTCTGTCAATTATTACAAAATCATGCTCAATATAGAAAAGATCTAAGGGTTAAAACTTAGATAGGCATTTAACTAGAATTAACCAAGATTATTGCATCTCATATTAGCTTTAGGATCTAAAACTTCATATAAGATATTCATTCATGCAAGCAATAGTTGCAAATCAATTACTTGGTCCTAAATTTCCTAGCAAGATAGTTGACTCCATAAGGCACTAGCATCAATTGCTTAAAATCTAATAAAATCCTATAAATCTTGCTAAATCTAAATCAAATGCTTGGTCGCATCATTGTGTCTCCTGAACTGGTTGGTTTCCAACTAGTTCTCCTTCATGTTGATTTGGTAGCATCAGGTGTGCTCTAGCCATGAACATCGGTGGAGAGGCTAAAGCACATGAGATCTGCAAGACCCATAAATGATTTGGACAAATTATTCTCGGTTTAGGAGATATTAAAATAATTAATAATTTTAATGGAGTTCCTAAGTCTAAGCTTAGTAAAAATAAAATATTAATGGGTATTAATATAAAATTGGGTTAGAAAGTTGCAAAATACATGGATCAAGTCAAATATAATCTTAGCCATTGATTAGAGATGTAATATCGGCCATTGAAGGACCAACAGGAAAAGTATAAGAGGAGGCTTGAGGGTCAGTTGGAGAACACAACAAAGTGATCAGTCATTCGATTTTTTTGAGTAGGGTTTGTTAAGAAAAGTCGAATCAGTGATCAGTTTGCAGCGAGGGGTAGTAAGTACTGGACAAAGAGGCAGAGATAATGCCGAGAGATCATCGCAGAAGTAGAGAGAGGTAGACGTTGCGCCAGAGGGAGCCACGCAGAACTAGAAGGGACTGCGCAAAGGCCATAAGGGTTTGCATCATCCACGCAGAGGGCCGTAGAGGTTGTGCAGTGCCTCAGAGGGCTAATGCAGAGGGTTCTGGGTTGATGATGAGGCTAGGTGGGCTGACGCTAAGCTTCAGAGGTTGCTAGAGAGGGTTTCGTGGGGCATATTTTCTGAATATATGCTTCCGAAAATAGAGGTATTACTGTCGGATTATTTTCTATGTCGAGTGAGTCAATTGGCACCCAGTTGTACTCAAGGATAGACTGCATAATAAAATAACCCTCTGAATTGCTGCAACGATTTTTCCAAGTTGGGTTTTTCTAGGGACGAGTTGTCCAAAAATAACGGTGTCACTTGTGTGTTTGCTATTTTTTTCAGTTGTTGATCTGTAGATGGTTGAGAATGTATCGTGTTTATTTTGATATTTATGTGTTTAAATAACTTGTTCATAATTAACAAGTAGGAAAAATAAACCAGAGAATACAGATAAAATTTCGAATGGGTAATACTTAGAAATTTCAACACTTCATTCCATTTCCGTAGGGTCTACCCCTCTTAGACTTCTGTAGGGAGACAACTTAAATGGAGAGATTGGGGATCAGGGTGACAACCCCCGATCTGAGCCGTTAACGTGGTGCCTAGAAATTTTGTGCGACAACACTGCTTAAGGCCTACAAGATGGAGATGGTGAAGGCAAAAAGGTTGATTCTCGATGGATTTCAAGATCATGTGGTGTCTCACATAGTTACCAAAGACACTGCTCGACAGATGTGGGAGGCACTTGCTATGCTATAAGAGGGATCTTTCAAGCAGGGAAAGATGTATCTTGAAGAGAAGTTGAGATGCACAAGGATGAATAAAGGGGAGTGCATAGACCTATTCCTTAGTAGGATTTAGGAGGTTGCTAGAGAGGGCTTCGTGGGGCATATTTTCTAAATATTTGCTTCCGAATAGAGAGGTATTACTGTCAGATTATTTTCTCTGTCGAGTGAGCCAGTTGGCACCTAGTTGTACTCAAGGATAGACTACATAATAAAATAACCCTCTGAATTGCTACAACGGTTTTCCCAAGTTGGGTTTTTCTGGGGACGAGTTGTCCAAAAATAACGATGTCACTTGTGTGTTTGCTATTTCTTTGAGTTGTTGATCTGTAGATGGTTGAGAATGTATCGTGTTTATTTCAATATTTATATGTTTAAATAACTTGTTCGTAATTAACAAGTAGGAAAAATAAACCAAAGAATACAGATAAAATTTCTAACGGGTAATACTTAGAAATTTCAACACTTCATTCCATTTCCGTACAGTTTACCCCTCTTAGCCTTCTGTAGGGAGACAACTTAAATGGAGAGATTGGGGATTAGGGTGACAACCCTCGATCTGAGCCATTATTGTGTTGCCTAGACATTTTGTGCAAAAACACTGCTTAAGGCCTACAAGTTGGAGATGGTGAAGGCAAAAAGGTTGATTCTCGATGGAGTTCAAGATCATGTGGTGTCTCACATAGTTACCAAAGACACTGCTCGACAGATGTGGGAGGCACTTGCTATGCTATAAGAGGGATCTTTCAAGCAACAAAAGATGTATCTGAGGAGAAGTTGAGATGCACGAGGATGCATAAAGGGGAGCGCATAGACCCATTCCTTAGTAGGCTTCAGGAGGTTTCTAGAGAGGGTTTCGTGGGGCATATTTTCTAAATATCTGCTCTCGAATAGAAAGGTATTACTGTCGGATTATTTTCTCTGTCGGGTGAGCCAGTTGGCACCCAGTTGTACTCAAGGATAGACTGCATAATAAAATAACCCTCTGAATTGCTGCAACGGTTTTCCCAAGTTGGTTTTTTCTGAGGACGAGTTGTCCAAAAATAATGGTGTCACTTGTGTGTTTGCTATTTCTTTTAGTTGTTGATTTGTAGATGGCTGAGAATGTATCATGTTTATTTTGATATTTATATGTTTAAATAATGTGTTTGTAATTAGCAAGTAGGAAAAATAAACCAGAGAATACAGATAAAATTTCTAACAGGTAATATTTAGAAATTTCAACACTTCATTCCATTTCTGTAGGGTCTACCCCTCTTATCCTTTTGTAGGGAGACAACTTAAATGGAGAGATTGGGGATCAGGGTGACAGCCCCCGATCTGAGCCGTTATCGTGGTGCCTAAACATTTTTTGCGACAACACTGCTTAAGGCCTATAAGATGGAGATGGTGAAGGCAAAAAGGTTGATTCTCGATGGAGTTCAAGATCATGTGGTGTCTCACATAGTTACCAAAGACACTGCTCGACAAATGGGGGAGGCACTTGCTATGCTATAAGAGGGATCTTTCAAGCAGCGAAAGATGTATCTTGAGGAGAAGTTGAGATGCACGAGGATGCATAAAGGGGAGCGCATAGACCCATTCCTTAGTAGGCTTCAGTATATCCGAGATCAATTGTCTGTAGTAGGGTCAGCGCCTCAGCCTACTAGGTTGGTGTAGTTTTCTCTAGACAACATTTCCGAAGAGTGGCAAGTCTTCATACAGAGTATTCTTGGAAGAGAAATGTTGCCAGACTGGGATCGTATGTGGGTTGATCTGTAGCAGGAGGAGATGAGGCGAGATTTGGTGAAGACCACCATCACTGGCAGCAGTAGGAGCAGTGGGACGAAGCAAGTAAAGGAAGAGGAAGATGTGGCCCTCACATCAAAGGGGTAGCAAGAACGACGCAAGAGGAAGAAGGACGTTTCAAAGGTGAAATGCTTCAAATGTGGTGAGCTTGGCCACTACAACACTCAATGTCCTCTCAGAAAGAAGGACAAGGAGGAGAAGCAGGATCATCAGGCTGCATCCACGGAGATTGACAAACTGTCCTCCAAATTGAAGGAAGAGTTTTCCATGATCACCGAGATACCTAGAGGAGTGAGGTGGGGTGATTTGGTTTTGTAGCCCCAGAGAGCTACATGTTTGGTAGTTTTCTTGAGGAGGTACACCTCATGAATCAATACCTTTCTACAGAAGCCCATAACATGTAGTAGCAGGATGGATAAGTGGTAGTTGGTGCAATCAAGTGCCAGAGTGACAGATGTTGTAGCTAGTAGCAAGTCAGATGTTGGGTAGCGCAGTGCAGAGTTGGCAACAGAGCAGTTGGTATAGAGCAGAGTCAGCAGCAGTGCAGAGGGTTCAGCGTTAGTGCAGAGTCTAGTAGCAATCAAGACTCAGCTGACAGATACATCATATTGACCATAATTGGTTCAAAATTTTGGATGCTTTTCCGTTGCATTTATTGTAGTTGCAGCAGTAGCAGATGGAGAGGGAGTTGTAGTGTAGATGCAGTGTTGGCAGCAGTTTAGCAGGTCCAACAGCAACACAAATGCAGCATTTATCAGAGTTGCGCAGTAGTTGGTGGGCAACAGTAGTCAGAAATCAACAACATAACAGGAGGTGGTGTAGACACAAGGTGTTGCTTCGGTGGGTTGCAGTGCTAGAACACATTCCTCGCTAAGAGGGAGTGTTGATTTTTGTAGCGTCGGATGTGTTCTAGCCACGAAATTTGGTGGAGATGCTAGAATACATGTATTCTCCAAAACCTAGAAATTGTTTTTGGAAATTCCACCTAGAGTCGACTTAATTAAAATAATTAATCTTTTTTTAATGGTGCCTAAGTCTAAACTTAGGAAAACTGATTAATTAAAGGGTATTAATTAAGTCATGGTGAGAATCTTCTAGAAGAAGACATGGATCGAGTTCTAGTTAATCTTAGCCATCGATTATGTTTTAATCTTGGTCGTTGGTGTCTCAACGAGAGATTATAAGAAGAAATTTTATGGGGGTTGGAGAACACACTTGTAGCCACCAGAAATTCGATTTCCAGAGTAGCAGTGGTGAGTTGCTAGAGGTGATTCAGTAAAGTCGAAGCAATGAGAGAGGGGTAGGTATAGCAAGACCCAGAGGAAGTTTCTCCAGTCCAGTGAGTGCATAACAGAGAGGCAGACCAGAGCTTCAGAGGCAGATTCATATTTTGCTGAGGAGAAGTCGAAATTTAGTGCCAGAAGCCTGAGTGGAGCTCGAAGGCCAGGAGGATCAATTTTCCAGATAACAGCTGATCAATTAGCAAGAGAGACGTTGGTCCGAATTGTGGGGCGCAAATCTGTATAGGCTGACGTAGAGGTAGTGTGGAGGCAACAAGGGACAACTCATCTTGAGCCAAGGTCAGTGTTGGATCACCGATGGGAGTGAGATTTTTCTTACTAGATCTTCTATCAGTTATTTCTCTATATGGAAAGCTAGATCTCAGTTTCCATAGATTTTCACTTAGATTTACTACTGCATAATAATAAAACCCTCAACTGTTGCATTGGTTTTCCCAAGTTTGGTTTTTCCAGGGACATTGGTCCAAAAATAAAAGTGTTATTTATGTGTGTGTGATTATATTCTTCCAACATTATTTTTCTTCCACATTATTGTATTTGTGAAGGTTGCAATGTATTAGTTTCGATATTTATCATAGGATGCAGTAAATAATTTTTTCAAGTTGTTTAACAAAAAGAAAAAACTTAATCAGTGGTTGCAGTGGAATTTGGGATTCCCGAATTTTCACAATTCTTTGATGTGTAAACAAAATGGAATCTAAAAACTTGATCAAAGAATTTCATGCAGGATTTTGTGGGGAACATTATGTCGCTAGGATCACTACGCACAAATTATTGAGAGCAAGATACTATTGGCCTACTATTTTCAATGATACTTTAAAATTCGTCAAGAAGTTCCAACCATGCCAATTATTCACTAGTAAAGAACAACTTCCTTCTCTACCCTTTAAAAGTGTCACCATAGAAGCACCTTTCCAACAGTGGCATCTTGATTTCATCGGAGAATTCAAAGATAATTCAAGTAACAGGGACAAGTGGATCTTCATCGCCATAGATTATTTCACAAAATGGGTGGAGTCCATACCTATAAAGAGAGCAATCAACCAGGCTATTATGCACTTCCTGACCATGATCGTGATTGACAATGCTAAAGCCTTCGATTCTATGGCACTGGTATCAATGTGCTATGACTATGGAATTGTTCAAGCACACTCATCAAATTATTACCCTCAAAGAAATGGTTAAGCTGAGTCAAGTAATAAGAACCTCATAAAGATCATAAAAAGAACAATGGGAGAGAACAAGCAGACTTGGGATAGTAAGATTTTAATGCTTTATGGGTTCACGACACTACGAAAAAAGCCACTACTGGTTATAGCCCATTTCAACTGGTATATGGAGCTAAGGTGAAACTACCTATTCAATTGAAGCTACCTGTGCTTTAGAGCTTGAAAATGACATTTGACTAGTAAGAAGCTACTATCACGGATTGACCAAATAATAGAAGTTGGTGAGATGCATAGAAGGGCTATTGATCAACTAGGTCGAAACCAAGAAAAGATGAAGACCGCTTTTAACAAACAAGCTAGGATCTAAGCCTTGGAACCCAAGACCATGGTCGAATTGTGGGACAAGAGAAGGGTAAATCCTGGTATGCACAAAACGCTTGATAGTTTGTGGGAAGTTCCCTAATGAATATTGGATATAGCAGGTATTAATTTCTATCATCTTTAGACCCTTGAAGGAGAACCGATTGCCCTTCCTGTGAACGGTCACCTCCTAAAGGAGTACTATCTCGATGGGACATGAAGTGTAGGATTGCAATGCATGTTCACTCCTCATAGCTAATATCATCAAATCATATTCTCATGCTAGAATAGATTGCATGAAGATTAGACTTGCATTTAGTATATATTTACTTTTCTATATGAATTATTCCTTTTATGAAAAACATGGGCGATTATAGTACACCCAACACACATTCTCCCAAACAATTGTATTGTGATGTGCAGGTTATAGGTCTGTCGTCCTAGGAGATTGTTGGATTTCTCATGTACTACACGTTCGAGTACATAGATTGAAAGCCAATAGAATTGACGTGGAGAACATCTCCTCTGAATATGACGAAGAAATTGATCCTGAAAGCCTTCGGATCGCATAAGAGAAGGTGGATGAATATAGTAGCTCATGCAGGGGGTTAGTAAGGGAATGTAATGCCAATGAAGTATTATTCCATATACCCGAAGAAGAGGTGAAACTTCATAAGATGAAATGTAAATATAAAGAAAACCCTACCACTGCTCTCCTCCTAGAAACATTTTACGAAAATCATGTAACGAATACCTTAGCTATTGTTCTTCAATAGAAAGGGAAAGAAGAGAAGTCCTGCTTGTCGACCAACCAAGATGAAGATAACCTTGGGGATTTAGGTGATGAGCAGGAAGATGAGTCCTCATCGGGTCCATATGATGAAGAAGACGACTTTGAGAACACATGTATTGGGGAGGATGAGGCTATGGAAAGTGAAGTTGAGGCTGATCTTACCTTTCTCAAGGGTATCACTCCTAATGAGTCTCATTTTGAGAACCTTGAGAAAGTTGATCCCACGAGCTCCTTGGAACTTGACATTGGAGATTATTTCTACATTCAAAAGGACAAATGGGAAATTGTTGGGCCTCAATTTGATTATGCTCCCATTTATGATACCGACAAAGAGAATGAGGCTGAGATGGGTTTTCCCTTTCTCTCAAGCATTATTTATGATGACATACATCGATACCCTTGGGAAGGGGAATTGTTATTTTCCCTTACATGAAGAAGGCAAGTTGGAAGTAATCGATTCTCCTTTTAGGGAAAACCCAACCTTTGATACTAATAATGAGG
>APFE030134174.1:0-40910 GCA_000404065.3 Pinus taeda
TTGTGCGTCTCCCCGCACCCGCGTCTCCCTATCCCGGAGTCTTGGTGGAACATTGAAAAATTATTATTATTATTATTCTAGACAAGCATGTTCTTCACGCTTCTAGGTTTTTGAGTCAAAGAGTCAAAGTCCTATTTGGACTTACTGTAAAAGAAGAGTCAAAGAGTCAAAGTCCTAATTGGACCTATTGTAAAAGAAAAAGAAAAAAGAATTTTTAAATATGTAATTTTGGGTCAAAAATCCTTTTAGGTGCCAAGTTGGCCTACCTGTCAAGTCACTGCTGCCCCAATGGACATGTTTATTCGTGCCCCTCTGAACAGTATAAATAGAGGGAAGACGAAGTTCATTTGGACACACACTCTTGATGGATTATGGTCCGAAATATCGCAGACAGGGCAGAGAAGAAGTGGAGAGCCGACGTCTAAAAGAGAGGGTTTCTTCTTGAACTAGAATTTGTAGAAGCTCTGCCTTCATACATCTCTCGTTGTTGGTTTCTTGATAATGGATCTACTGGAAAGAAGGAAGGATTGACTTGGCATCTAGAGGTGGAAGTTTTATGTGGTTATGGGTCTTGGATATCTCATTTGATCTGATTCTATAAGGAGAATTTTCTAGGTTTTCCCCTTGGAGAGGTTTTGCCTTGGCTTGGAGCCTATATCTTGTGTTCTCTATTTCTTGTGATTTTCATGTTTACATTTTTTATAATTGTCTAATGAAGAAGAACATAATTAAATAAATAAGAAGCCAACAAAATTTCACAAGCAATTATCAAAGAAAGGAAAATCTAATTTAATCGTAAAACCTCTTGATTTTCCAACAATTTAACCTCTTCTTATAGATTAGATACCTATTCATCACCATGATTTCAATGGGGGAAAGGATTGCTTTGATAAAAAGGATAGGATAGGGTGTATTTCTTTTAATATTGAGATGATAGTTTATAAATTGCTTTTGGACCTGGAGATATTGCAGCCCCAAACCTCACATCCATATCAAATAGTAGGGCTAACAAGACCCTGAAAAAGGAGTTTTTCAAGTCTCATATCCAATGATTTGTTGATTTACAATTGTTTTCAAATCCATAATAAGCTTTTCATCCTCCATTTATCATTTTATCAGTGCCATAATTCCAATTGAGCATGTGATGGATATCAATTCCAAGAAATCTATATAAAGGAACTTCCTCTAAGTTGTTTCTCTTATATATGAAAGTATCATATATGATCTTTTTGGATTTAATTATCATGACTTTTGTTTTGTTAGGTATTAGCAATCATACCCATCTTGGAACCAAAATATTGGAGGATTCTTAGTTTCTCGCCATGATCGTAAGGACTCCTCACCAAAAGAACAATATCATTGCAATAAAAAAGAAGAGTGATGACTATACCAATGAGAGTGGGGCCAACACAACCTACTTCTTCCAAACACTCTTCTAACTTATCAATGTATATGCCAAAAAGGGTAGGGAACAAGGAGCACCCTTGCTTGATTTTGATATTACAGTTACTTTCTTCCAACCAACTCACAGTGGTGTTAAGCTTGGCAATAACATTCTCATACAACCTTGTCATAACAACCCCCAAATTAAGAGGAACCTTTACCTTTTCGAAACTCTTTGAAAGTTTGTCCTAAGAATAGTGTCAAAAGTTTTTCTAAAATCAATGGAACAACAAAGGAGATCAATTTTATTATTGTGACTTCCACAATGATCCTAAGAGTAACAAATCGTGGAATGGTATCCCCGAGCCCCACTTTGTCTTTAGCTCTTATCATGGCTTTCTAGCCATAGGCTATTTTTTTTCCAAAATAATCCCATACATCTTGGCTAAAATGGGGCTAATCATAATGGTCCTGTAATTAGAAGGAATGTTTTTATCTATACTTTTAAATATATGTACAATGAGGCTTTGCATTTAGGGCATAGGGAAGCACCATTCTTTATTGCCAAATTGAAGAGCTTGTGTATGTGAAAGATGAGAATAGGCTCTCCTCTTGAAAATTTCAACTGCGTAGCCTTCAATGCCCTTAGCTTTCCCAGTTGCAAGCTACATAACCCTAAACTCTCTGCCTTCCAAAGAAAATATGATATCTTCTATAGGAACATTCAAAATGGTACCCATGGCATTAGGGAATTCCTAAATAATTGTAAGGTAGGAATTCCTGTTCTTAAAGGGAATCATATCATTTTCTGGAGTTTTATGAATTAGAAATTTTCTCCAAAACTTCCTAGGGTTTGATTTAGATAGGTGCAACAATCGCCCTTGCTTTTTATTTGTATTATACCTTTTCTTCCTTGTAGTAATGGCTTTGTAACTATCTATCTTATTGAGCTTTAAAGATTGTTAAAATTGGCAACTAGGGCCAGATTCCACTTTGGACAACTCATTTGATGGAGATGATTATTGCATTGAATTCCTCTTTTCGTGAGGACCAAAATCAACCTAAAGAACATTAAATTTGATATGTTATTGAGCTTTAAATATTGTCTCAAAGATTGTTAAAATTGGCAACTAGGGCCAGATTCCGCTTTGGATAGCTCATTTGATGGAGATGATTATTGCATTAAATTCATCTTTTTGAAAGGACCAAAATCGACCTAAAGATCATTAAATTTGGATAAGCAAAATGTGTTTTCGAATTTATGCCCACACGTGCGTATTGTCAAAGTCGACCACATCATCATGTAGGCTCATGAAGCCCAAGAGACATGTCACTTCACCCTCAATGACTTGTATAAATAAATATGAGAGACCTCAAACCTCATTTGGCATCATCTCATCTCACACATTCTTCTCTCTCCTCATTTGATTGGTTCGTCTAGCTTATTAGGCATCTCTTTTCCTCACACGTGTGGCAACAAAAGGACGAATTACAAGGTTGGAATTTTAGAGTTTGTTGGATTGACTAGCATTGACCAGGGGTGTTTTGACCACATTTGACTGCGATTTTTGGGTCAAAATTTTGTTTTTGTCAAGCCACATTTATTGGCATGGGAAACAAGGCATTCTATTGACTTTGACCGCAGACCAATCGCAGGGTTGACCACAAAAATTGATCAAGTTTGACCTTTGTTTTCAGGACTATTTTAGGTTGACTTTGACCACCTTAGAAGGTTGAGCTTGACTGGGTATGACCGAGCTATTTTGAGGACAATTTGCTACTACTTTGACCAACGTGAACTTTCTGGTTAATGTTGTTGACTGCTGTGGAAAAATTCAGATTTGACAGTGTTGTTTTGGCTTTGATTTCACAAGTCAATTTTGACTTTTGTTCTCTCTCTCTCTCTATTGAACATTTGATATAATAATGAGAAGAATTGATCAAAGGATTTTCCTCATCTTGGGGTTTTTCCCTGGCATCCGCTAAATCATCTAGTAGATACAAGTCATCTAGTTGGAGTTTAGCCACATAATTATGCCATCTGGTATGTTCTATGCTTAACTGCGGCTAGGGCTCTCCCTTTGATTGCGGCTAAGTCTCCTCTTCACCTGCGGCTAGATCTCCCTTCAAGACTGCGGCTTGGTCTCCTTCATGACTGTGGCTAGTTGACCTTCCTTTCCACCATGTCCTCCTTGTGAGAGGACAAACCCAAACAAGTGGAAAGAGAGAGATCATGAGTGATGTGTTTCTCAAATGACTTGAGGTCTCCTCTATTTAAATGCAACGTTGAGGTTGATCTGGGGGTAATTTGCTTGCTAGCCGACCTTGACAAATTGTCAAATAATATAAATAAATTCATATCTCCATAAATACATGTCGGAATCGGATGATCTTTAGATCAATCCTACACTTTTCGAAGAGAGAGGAATCCAAGAAAAATATCAGCTACCATAAATAAGGTGACCCATATGGAGTTTGGCCCTAGTTGCTAAATTTAATAGATAGAGACAACAATGATGATAATAAATAGGAATTTGGAACACTATGGATCCTGTTTTGGAATTGTTGTGGTTTTCCATGACATAAAGGTCCTATGTTAAGTTAGATCATGAGTGAAGCTGGTATTATTTTTTTAGTTGAAATATGGGAGCATGATGAATCTAAGGTCCTTCACATAGATAGATTCATCTTGTGGTTCAACATAGAACAAGAAATCTTGTCACAAAGGGTTAGGAGGAATAACTTGTTATATATATATAAAATGTTTTTCCTCATATTCAAATTCATAAGATAGGCCCTATCAATTAGTACATTTGAATAGAATCCCATGACAATAATGCTAAGAGGATTTATACTGCAATTTGTTATTTCATGCTTATCAATTCTACTTTCTATAAGCAAAACAATCTAGCTACTACTTGCTGACAATTTGTTGCTGCTTTGACCAACGTGAACTTTCTGGTTAAGGTTGTTGATTGTTGTGGAAAAATTCAGATTTGATAGGGTTGTTTTGACTTTGATTTCACAAGTCAATTTTGACTTTTGTTCTCTCTCTCTCTCTCTTTGTTGAACATTTGATATAATAATAAGAAGAATTGATCAAAGAGTTTTCCTCATCTTGGGGTTTTTCCTTGGCATCCGCCAAATCATCTAGTAGATACAAGTCATCTAGTTGGAGTTTAGCCACTTAATTATGCCATCTGTTATGTTCTATGGCTCCTTCTTGACTGAGGTTTAGGGCTCCTCCTTATTGCGGATTAGGGATCCTTTTTCAACAGCTTAGGGTCTCTCCTTAGCATAGAACATACCAAAAATTAACATGGTATCAGAGCTGAAGTGAAGACAAAGTCCAAGCAAGAGTGAAAGTGCAATCACCGAAGATAGTTGGAAAGGACAAAAGGCTTAATGGGTTCCTCATCCCACTTCTTGGCTAAAGACAAGCTCCATGAAAAGTCTGACTATCACGGATGGAAGATGTCTCTTGATCTGACATTGGAAGAACAAGAAGTGTTGGACTATGTGAAGGGTAAAATCCCTGAGCCTCCATCAAATGCACCGCCTACTACAAAGAACAAGTACACCAAGGCTGAAGTCAAAGCAAAGAAGATTATCAGAGATTCCATTGACAAGCGTCTAGTGGCCTACATCTTCGATTTGAACACCTCCAAGGAGATCTACGACAAATTGGTAAGCATGTTCAAGGTTAGAGATGCAAATCGAATTTTGTTCCTCAAAATTAAGTTGAAGGATATTAAGAAGGGCAAGGACGAGGATATTCAGTCCTGCTTCTTAAGGATCACTGAGATCAAGAATGATCTTCTACCAATTGGAGAAGTCATTCCTAATAGGGAACTTACTATCACTACCCTTGGAGGGCTCCCACCCGAGTGGTATATATTTAGAACCACTATTCGCAATAATGATCAAATTTCAAGATTTGAAGAATTGATGTCAAGATGCATTCAAGAAGAAACAAGAATGGTGGAGCAAGAAATGCCTTCTAATAAAGGCAACCCCACTGCTTTCTCTGCTCATGCCAAAAGGAGAAATAATGCAGGGTCTAAAGGTCATTTCAATGGAAAGCTCGGATCTAAGGGTGGAAGGAAGGGCAAGTGCTTTGTTTGCAATACATTTGGCCACCATGCGAGGGAGTGTCCAAGCAGAAGGGACACATCACATGATGATGATCACGATCCTTCCAGGGACAACTACAACAACAATGATCGAAGGAATGACATGTACAATGGCAAAGGAAAAAGGAATGCGGGACATCAAGGAAATGGTCAACCCTCCAAGAAAGTAAGGAACTCCAGGTATGAAGAATCGAATGTTGTTAACAATAAGCAAAATGAGTATTATCTTATATCATCCCTCTCACCACCTCTGCTCCGGACACTTTGGGAAATTGGCTTATTGATAGTGATGCTTTAAAGCACTTCACCAGATACAAGGAAGCTCTCTCTAATTTGATAGAGAAGGAAACAAACTTGGAGATTATTCTTGGAGATGATGTCACCTATCCCGTAAAGGGTGTAGGGAATGTTACCCTTCAATTGAATCAGGGTAACACGATTCATTTACAAGAAGTTCTATATGTACTTGATCTCAAGAAGAACCTGGTGTCCATTTCGGCAATGGAAGACAAAGGTTACAAGGTGGCATTCATCGATGGAAAAGTACATGTTTGGAAAAGAAATTTTAAAGATGCTTTTACTCGTGGGTTCAGGTTTGGCACTTTGTATCAAGTTGCAAGAAGTCCATTAGGGGCCATGTCTCTTGACACATTTCTACAATCTAAACTATGGCACCATAGGTTTGTCCATCTTCATTACAAGGCCCTACCCAATATGAGACAGATGGTGACAGGGATGCCTGAGTTCAAAGAAGAGCATGAAGGTATATGTCCGAGATGTACCAGGGAAAGCTTACAAGGGGACCATTCCCTTCAAGTACTAGCAAGACCACATATGTGGAACAACCCGAGGGGTTTGAGATTCATGACTAGGAATCTCATATATACAGGTTGAAGAAAGCTCTCTATGAATTAAAGCAAGCACCCCGGACTTGGTATGAGAGGATAGATAGCTATCTGATGAAACTGGGATTCACTAGGAGTGAAGTTGATCTGAACAGTTGCTGTAAGGTTGAAGATGATAAACTTCTCATATTGGTGCTTTATATGGATGACCTATTTCTGACAAGTGTAGACCCTCTCATCCACAAACGTAAGAGGGAGTTGGATTCCGAATTTGAGATGAAGGACCTAGGACTAGTGCACTACTTCCTAGGTTGGAGGTCTGGCAAAAGCCAAGAGAAATTTTCCTATCTCAAGATAACTATATTGTGAAGATATCGAAAAGATTTGGGATGGTGGACTGCAAGCCCGTGACTACCCCGATGGAGTTTAACTTTAAGAAGTTATGCGGTAGTGTTTTCGGACCTGAATTGGGATATGCTTCTGAGTATTGTCAACTCATAGGAGCATTGCTGTTCTTGGTGAACTTCCGTCTGGATATATGTTTTACAGTTAATACGTTGAGCCAATATATGGTTGAGCCTCATCACACACATTGGATTGGTGCCAAGAATCTTCTGAGATATCTTCGCGGCACAATCACTCATGGACTAAGATACACTGTCGGAGATGTGAAGTTGCATTGTTATTTTGATGCTGATTGGGCAGGCAGTGTGGTGGATCACAAGAGCACTTCTGGGTGTTGTTTCTCTTTGGGTTCTGCTTTGATATCCTGGATGAGTAGGAAGCATAAGTCTGTTGCTTCGAGCACTGCTGAGGCCGAATACATAGCTGCGAGTGTGGCCTCCTGTGAAGTTGTCTGGTTGAGGAAGCTCTTTAGTGAGTTGTTTCGACATGTACCGGATACCATCGTGATCCTCTGCGAGAACTAAAGCGAGATCCGATTATCAGATAATCTCATATTTCATGATCACTCCAAGCATAATGATATCAAGTACCACTTTATCCGGGATATGGTACAACGAGGAGCAATAAGGCTCCATCACATTGGGACTGACGAGTAGGTCGTTGACATTCTGATGAAGCCCATGGGAAAGGTCAAATTCTTGACTTTTCGAGAACGACTAGGAGTCGTGGAGAGACCCTCTTATGAGGGTCTTGTATGATATGGAATTTGAGCTTTGGGGGGCTTGGGGTACTTCTTGGAGCGATGAGCAACGATAGGGTGAGTGGTTCAACCTTCCCTTAGTGGTTTGTTGTGTACAGGGTGAGTGGTTCAACCTTACCCTGTGATACCCCGTGGTGACATGTAGGTAGGATGAGTGGTTCATCCTTCTCTTGCTGAGACATCCTACCCATGCAGTCTGGGACTCATGGGAATTACCTCTCATCTGGCCAAAGAGTAGGGAAATGAGGATAGGGACCATAGTACTACCTATGGACGCATAGTGTACTACCGTATTCCTTATGCTAGGATGATATTGATCTGGGATCAATTGTAACTGACTTCGGGTCAGTAAGAGTGGTATGACACACTCTCTTTATTGGAACTGACTTCAGGTCAGTAAAAGTAGTATGGGACACTCTTTTATCTGGGACTGATTTCAGGTTAGTAGAGAATGGTATGATACATTCTCGATCACTTCTTCTTCTTCATAGTTTAGCAGAGTAGAGTAGTGCATTGATGGCAACGATAGTACTAATTGACAGATGGATAAGCAGATGGAGTTCTCCCTAGTTGAGAGGGAGTGTTGAAATTGGAAACTAGGGCCAAACTCCATATGGGTCACCTTATTTATGGCAGCTGATAGTTTTCTTGGATTCCTCTCTCTGAGAGGTGTAGGATTGATCTAAAGATCATCCGATTTCGCCATGTATTTATGGATATATGAATTTATTTATATTATTTGACAATTTGTAAAGGTCGGCCAACAAGCAAACTACCCCTAGCTCAACCTCAGTGTTGCATTTAAATAGGGGAGACCTCAAGTCATTTGAGAAACACATCACTCATGATCTCTCTCTCCCCACTCGTTTGGGTTTGTCCTCTCACAAGGAGGACGTAGTGGAAAGGAAGGTCAACTAGCTGCAGTCATGAAGAAAGCCCTAGTCGCAGTCATGAAGGAGACCTAGCTGCAGTCATGAAGAAAGCCCTAGCCGCAGTCATAAAGGAGACCTAGCCACAGTCTTGAAAAGAGATCTAGCCGCAGGTGAAGAGGAGACTTAGTCACAGTCAAAGGGGAGCCCTAGTCGTAGTTAAAGAAGAGATCTAACCACAGATTGAAGGGAGATCTATCCACAACAAGGAGGAGACCTAATACACAGCTAAGGAGAAACCTTAAGCCGCTAAAAAAAGAGCCCTAATCCACAACAAGGAGGAGCCCTAAACCTCAATCAAGAAGGAGCCCTGGGCCGTAGCAAGGAGTCTTCACATAGCTTATCTAATCGCAGATTGAAGGGAGATCTATCCACAGCAAGGAAGAGGCCTAATATGCAGCTAAGAAGAGACCCTATGCCGCTGAAAAAGAAGGCCTAATCTGCAACAAGGAGGAACCCTAAACCTCAGTCAAGAAGGAGCCCTAGGTCGTAGCAAGGAGTCTTCACATAGCTTATTTAACCACAGATTGAAGGGAGATCTATACACAACAAGGAGGAGGCCTAATACGCAGCTAAGAAGAGACCCTAAGCCATTGAAAAAGGAGCCCTAATTTGCAGCAAGGAGGAGCCCTAAACCTCAGTTAAGAAGGAGCCTTGGGTCGTAGCAAGGAGTCTTCACATAGCTTAAGGAAGCCTAGAAGGACAGCGTGTTTGCTATAGGTGACAACATAATGAAAGAGGTTGTTCAAGACATGTTTTGAGGATTGTTTGCAGATAGGGAGCCATAGTCATAAGGTGAGGCTGAGTGTTGAAGATATCTGCCCCCAAGACTAAGAACAAATCAACGTAGGGTTGAATTGTGTATGTGTTTGGGTGCTTCCAAGAGCAATAAGCTAAGCCATGATCTTCAGGGAGGCAACGGTGTTGTTTGGGTGTCATTTGGGCTGGCCAAAATCTACAGCTAGCTATTGTGCTAGGCCGCAGGCCATAGCACACAACTAGAGGTTGTGTTAAGAGCACACAACTAGAGGTTGTGTTAAGAGCAGTCTAGGGTGGACAGAACCTTTGGAAGGCAGCTTGGCATGAGAGAAGGGTCTCCAAGCAATGTTATGTGAAGGGCTACTAGATTGATGAACTCCTAAAGGGTATGCTACAACACTCTTAGTGATTGTTTGAAGACTGTCATAAGAATTCACGGTTGCATCAAGTGCGCTAATTAGAACAAACATCATTAGCAGAATGATGGACTTACCGCAGTTGTCATAGAATATCAGTTTTGTATATTTGTACTATCTCTCTCTCTCTCTCTCTCTGCTGAACTATTGAAGAATATAAGAAGAATTGATCAATGGTTTCCCCACATTGGGGTTTGTCCCTGGCTAGTGCCACAACTAGGGTCCTCTTGTCTTAGCTTGTTTTCTATTGTTTATGTTTATGGTCTATTTGCATTTTACTATCATGCTAATGTGATTACTAAACTGGACATTGATATTGGGTTAATTAAGAAATTAAAGTAAATTGCTCTTAAGCATAGAACATACCAAAAATTAACATGGTATCAGAGTTGACGTGAAGACAAAGCCCAAGCACGAGTGAAAGACCAATCACCGAAGACAGTTGGAAAGGACAAAAGGCTCAATGGGTTTCTCATCCCACTTCCCGGCTGAAGACAAGCTCCGTGAAAAGTCTGACTATCACGGATGGAAGATGTCTCTTGATCTGACATTGGAAGAGCAAGAAGTGTTGGATATGTGAAGGGTAAAATCCTTGAGCCTCCATCAAATGCACTGCCTGCTACAAAGAACAAGTACACCAAGACTGAAGTCAAAGAAAAGAAGATTATCAGAGATTCCATTGACAAGCATCTGGTGACCTACATCTCTGATTTGAACACCTCCAAGGAGATCTACAACAAATTGGTAAGCATGTTCAAGGTTAGTGATGCAAATCAAATTTTGTTCCTCAAAATTAAGTTGAAGGATATTAGGAAGGGCAAGGACGAGGATATTCAATCCTACTTCTTAAGGATCACTGGGATCAAGAATGATCTTCTATCGATTGGAGAAGTCATTCTTGACAGGAAACTTACTATCATTACCCTTGGAGGGCTCCCACTCGAGTGGTATATATTTAGAACCACTATTCTCAATAATGATCGAATTTCGGGATTTGAAGAATTGAATCAAGATGCATTCAGGGAGAAACAAGAATGGTGGAGCAAGAAATGCCTTCTAATAGAGGCAACCCCACTGCTTTCTCTGCTCATGCCAAAAGGAGAAATAATGCAGGGTCTAAAGGTCATTTGAATGGAAAGCCCAGATTTAAGGGTGGAAGGAAGGGCAGGTGCTTTGTTTGCAATAAGTTTGCCCACGATGCGAGGGAGTGTCCAAATAGAAGGGACACATCAAATGATGATGATCACAATCATTCCAGGGACAACTACAACAACAACGATCGAAGGAACGACAGGTACAATGGCAAAGGAAAAAGGAATGTGAGACGTCAAGGAAATGGTCAACCCTCCAAGAAAACAAGGAACTCTGGGTATGAAGAATTGAATGTTGTTAACAATAAGCAAAAGGAGTATTATCTTATATCGGCCTTCTCCACCACCTCTCCTCCGGACACTTTGGGAAATTGGCTTATTGATAGTGGTGCTTCAAGGAACTTCACCGGATACAAGGAAGCTTTCTCTAATCTGATAGAGAAGGAAACAAACTTGGAAACTATTCTTGGAGACGATGCCACCTATCTCGTAAAGGGTGTAGGGAATATTACCCTTCAATTGAATCAGGGTAACACGATTCATTTACAAGAAGTTTTATATGTACTTGATCTCAAGAAGAATCTGGTGTCCATTTCGACAATGGAAGACAAAGGTTACATGGTGGAATTCATCGATGGAAAGGTACGTGTTTGGAAAAGAAATTTTAAAGATGCTTTTACTCTTGGGTTCAGGGTTGGCACTTTGTATCAAGTTGGAGGAAGTCCATTGGGGGCCATGTCTCGTGACACATCTCTACAATCTGAACTATGGCACCAGAGGTTTGCCCATCTTGATTACAAGGCCCTACTTGATATGAGACAGATGGTAACACGGATGCCCGAGTTCAAAGAAAAGCATGAAAGTATATGTCCGAGATGTATCGAGGGAAAGCTTACAAGGGGACCATTCCCCTCAAGTAATAACAAGACCACAGATGTGGAGCAACCCGAGGAGTTTGAGATTCATGACCAGGAATCTCATATATACATGTTGAAGAAAGCTCTCTATGAATTGAAGCAAGCACCCCAAACTTGGTATGAGAGGATCGATAGCTATCTGATGAAGCTGGGATTCACTAGGAGTGAAGCCAATCTGAACCTTTACTTTAAGGTTGAAGATGATAGACCTTTCATACTGGTGCTTTATATGGATGAGCTCTTTCTGACAAGTGCAGACCCTCTCATTCACAAACGTAAGAGGGAGTTGGATTCCGCATTTGAGATGAAGGACCTAGGACTGATGCACTACTTCCTAGGGTTGGAGGCCTGGCAAAAGCCTAGAGAAATTTCCTATCTCAAGATAAATATAGTGTGAAGATATCGGAAAGATTTGGGATGGTGCACTGCAAGCTTGTGACTACCCCGATGGAGTTTAACTTTAAGAAGTTATGCAATAGTGCTGCCGAACTGAATTGGGATATGCTTTTGAGTATCGCCAACTCATAGGAGCACTGACGTTCTTGGTGAACTCCCATCCGGATATATATTTTGCAGTTAACACGTTGAGCCAATATATGGTTGAGCCTCATCACACACATTGGATCGGTGCCAAGAATCTTCCAGGATATCTTCAGGGCACAATCACTCATGGACTAAGATACACTGTCTGAGATGTGAGGTTGCATGGTTATTCTGATCCCGATTGGGTAGGCATTGTGGTGGATAGCAAGAGCACTTTCGGGTGTTGTCTCTCTTTGGCTTTTGCTTCAATATCCTAGATGAGTGGGAAACAGAAATCGATTTCTTTGAGCAACACTGAGGCCAAATACATAGCTGCGAGTATGGCCCTATGAAGCTATTTGGTTGAGGAAGCTCTTCAATGAGTTGTTTGGACATGTGTTGGATACCACCGTGATCCTCTGCGACAACCAGAGTGCAATCCGATTATCAGAGAATCCCGTATTTCATGATCCCTCCAAGCACATCGATATTAGGTACCACTTTATCTAGGATATGGTACAACGAGGAGCAATAAGGCTCCATCCCATTGGGATTGATGACCAGGTCGCTGAGATTCTGACGAAGCCCCTAGGAAAGGTCAAATTCTTGACTTTCGGAGAACGACTAGGAGTCATGGAGAGACCCTCTTATGAGGGTTCTGTATGATATGGACTTTGAGATCCGGGAGCTTTGGGGGGCTTGGGGTACTTCTTGGAGCGATGAGCAACCATAGGGTGAGTGGTTCAGCCTTCCCCTAGTGGTTTGCTGTGTATAGGGTGAGTGGTTCAGCCTTCCCCTAGTGGTTTGCTGTGTATAGGGTGAGTGGTTCAGCCTTCCCCTGTGATATCCCGTGGTGACATGTAGGCAGGATGAGTGGTTCATCCTTCTCCTACTGAGACATCCTACCCATGCAGTCTGGGACTCATGGGAAGTACCTCTCATTTGGCCAATGATTAGGGAAACGAGGATAAGGACAATAATACTACTGATAGACGCATCGTGTACTACCGTACTCCCTATGCTAGGATGACATTGATCTGGGATCAATTGTAATTGACTTCGAGTCAGTAAGAGTGGTATGGCACATTCTCTTTATTGGAACTGACTTCGGGTCAGTAAAAGTGGTATGAGACACTCTTTTTTATTTGGGATTGACTTTGGGTCAGGACTCAGTAGAGAATGGTATGATACATTCTCGATCACTTTTTCTTCTTCATAGTTCAGTAGAGCGGAGCAGTGCATTGATGGCAAAGATAGTACTGATTGACAGATGGATTAGCAGATGGAGTTCTCCCTAGTTGACAGGGAGTGTTAAAATTGGAAATTAGGGCCAAACTCCATATGGGTCACCTTATTTATAACAGTTGATATTTTTCTTGGATTCCTCTCTTCGAGAGGTGTAGGATTGATCTAAAGATCATCCGATTCCAACATGTATTGATGGAGATATGAATTTATTTATATTATTTGACAATTTGTCAAGGTCGGCCAACAAGCAGATTACCCCCAGCTCAACCTCAACGTTGCATTTAAATAGAGGAGACCTCAAGTCATTTGAGAAACACATCACTTATGATCTCCCTCTCTCCACTCGTTTGAGTTTGTCCTCTCACAAGGAGGACATAGTGAAAAGGAAGGTCAACTAGCCGCACTCATGAAGAGAGCCTTAGCCGCAGTCATGAAGGAGACCTAGCCGCAGTATTGAAGGTTGATCTAACCGCAGGTGAAGAGGAGACTTAGCCGCAGTCAAATGGAGAGCCCTAGCCACAGTTAAAGAAGAGATCTAATTGTAGATTGAAGGGAGATCTATCCACAGCAAGGAGGCCTAATACGCAACTAAGGAGAGACCCTAAGCCGCTGAAAAAGGAGCCCTAATCCACAGCAAGGAGGAGCCCTAAACCTCAGTCAAGAAGGAGCCCTAGGCCACAACAAGGAGTCTTCACATAGCTTAAAGAAGCCTGGAAGGACAGCGTGTTTGCTATAGGTGACAGCGTAATGAAAGAGGCTGTTCAAGACATGTTTTGAGCACTGTTTGCAGACAGGGAGACACAGTCATAAGGTGAGGCTGAGCGTTGAAGATGTCTGCCCTCAAGACTAAGAACAGATCAACGTAGGGCTGAATTGTGTATGCGTTTAGGTGCTGTCAAGAGCAGTCAGCTAAGCCGAGATCTTCAAGGAGGCAACGGTGTTGTTTGGCTGTCATTTGGCCAGGCTGAAATCTACAGCTAGTTGTTGTGCTAGGCCGCAAGCCATAGCACACAGCTAGAGGTTGTGTTAAGAGCAATCTGGGGTGGACAAAATCTTTGAAAGGCAGCTTGGCATGAGAGAAGGGTCTCCAAGCAATGTTATGTGAAGGGCTACTAGATTGATGAACTCCTAAAGGGTATGCTATAGCACCCTTAGTGATTGTTTGAAGACTGTCATAAGAATTTAGGGCTGCATCAATTGCCCTAATTAGAACAGTCATGATTAGCAGAATGATGGACTTACTGTTGCTGTCATAGAATATCAGTTTTATATATTTGTACTATACCAGTTTTGTATATTTCTACTGCATCGCCACTTTTGAAGGACTTTTACCAAAATTCTCTATGCATGATAAGTTTCTTCAATGCACCTTTGCTTCTAATTTGTTTCTATCGTAATTGCAGTTTTGTTGGTTGCAAGCCCTTGCGAAGACTACGAATCTAAATCATTCCCCAGTGTCCAATGCTTTCTTATGAGTGGAACAAATGTGAACCTCTTGTGAATCGAAAGAGCAAGCATAATCCCAATATCTATCATTGGTAAGAAAGGAAAGATGTCACTAGCTCAACTTCTCCAGCCACCTTGGGCTTCTAGTGCATACGGGTTTTTAAGTCTCCAGCCCCGGTGCACAAATGCAAGATGAAGACATGACTATGAGTTCCATTGTAGTCTAAAATCTAGGGGGCAGCATTACTTTGGAGGCTACCAGTCTTCCACAAACATATCCAAAGGCTCACAAATTGGTGGTTGGATTTTGTCACCATGGTTGGAGTAGATGATTGGTTCCATTAATTGATCTCAAAATGATTGGTTTCGATAATATCTTGAGGATTGATTCGTGGTGGAAAATTTCCAACACCGTTACCTACATGAATTGTATTTGGCAAACATCTATGTCAACTTGACCCTCCGTTGATGTTCAATCAATATCACTTACATCAATCCTAAAGTGCATTCTCTTTGTTGCAGATCACACCAAGCTCAACATCTCTCCTTTGTAAACAGATGTTTGTGCATTTGGTATGATTTAGTTTGAGATAACTCTTGATCAATACCATCACCTTGACTAATCAAGTGACGCTATTTTGATGTAGCATATTATAGTAAAAGGAAGTGAAAATTATTGAAGGGCCTTTATCCATTTCCTTTGTGTATTAAGCGCTGGAGTCGTGAACACAATCCACATTCTCTGTTTGGGCTATTATTGTCATCATGGCTCTTATTTTGTAGAAAAGAGACCGAAGCAATGTGTTGAATCTTATTGAAAAATTGATATTGTAATTATCTGTAATGAATCCAAACAAAAACAAATGTTTTGTAAATTTCAGTACACAAAGGTAATATGACAATTATTCAGAGTTGAAATAATAAAAGACAATGCAAACAATAAAAAATTAAAAGAGAGAAGAAAGAAACTAAGAATTAATTGAAAAATAAAAAATAAAAATAGGAAAGTGCTGGGCCCACAGAGGGCAGCTCGATTGGTGATAGCCGTGACATGAAGTATTATGTAAACAATGAGATTCAAAGTTCAAATCCACATGGGTAAAGTCAACCAACAAAAAAAAAGGAAAGTGCTGGCAATGAGAAATGAAAGGTCAGAGTTGTTGGCCTTTGCATTACCCACATCTCTGCCTATATCTTCTTGTAATCATGTCTTGATTTGCTTTGTGATTTCTCTATATTCAAAATGCTTCCTGTGGTTATATTAATCGTTTAGAGATGAATTCCTCACTGAAATTCAGTTCACTTTACACAGAAATTCTGTTCTCCATTAATACTCAGCTGTGCAATAATCTATGACCATTCAATGTTGAATTTGAGATCAATGGCCATCACAAGATGGCTACTGCAATTAATAGCTGATTATTGAATTCATAAACCATTTATAATTGGTATTCACGGTATTTGCAGTGGCATTCTCTAAACCCAATAGCAATAGAATAGCCAAAGTCACACAGGCCAAGTCCAGCCAAATTGAATGGTATTTACTATTTCCATAAGTGGAAAATGTGACTGTGGTGCTCAAATTTGGGCAATTAACTACACGAACTAAAAACTTGCACTCAGTTTCAAACAGAGAGTAATTACATTGATGGAGATGCCACTTTTAGCGGTTCTGGAAGAACATTGACTGTGATCCTGTTGTATATCAAGAAATCAAATTGTGAAGAAACTTTCCTGCTGCCCATGTTCTTTATAGAGCCAAGGAAATTCATGCTCCTTTTGTTCCACAGAAAGTCAAGAAAATCTTGTCTCAATTGTAGAAGAGCAATTTGTGCCAAGTGTTTCCAACCATGCAAGCAGTGCCAAGAATATTTCTGATTGTATTGCTCAATGCAAAACTTTAATAAACAACATAATTGTGTTTATTGTTTGGGGGGTAATTTAGAAGACAAAAGGAAAATGACACGAGTTTTCACCAGGTGGTATCTATATGCATGCCCATTTGTTAAGCACCTTGGCCAATTCATTATGCAAGTAACCTCTTCTTGGCTTTTATGTATATTTATGATCATCAGTTAAATGCCATTTGGTTATTTGCACATAACATCATTATTTCCACCTCAAACAATTTGCATTAGTGGATGTCTTAAACCCTTCAAATTGAGCAATATATGTTTCTTTTGCTGGTGGCTTGTGGAGAAAATGATGTTGTAATGTACTATGTGCATAAGCAGCATTGGGGTTGGAGAAGCCAATTCAAACCAACTGTACCTTTAAATTTCCATAGCCTCGTTTCCAATCAACAACACTATAGAGTCAGCATTGCCTTGAAGGAAGAATGCTAGTGTGCTGGTTATCATTAAATGAAACAGTAAATTCAGTGCATTTATTCTGTTGATTGAAGGGAATAGGACGCAACTTTATGCTGTATTCATAACAGCCTTGGTATCTTGGGAGACTCAATTCAGAACAATAAGAACCAAACACGCTCAGAACCATATCGAGGAGCTTGGATTCAGAATCCTGATTGATACTGCATTCTCAGCAAGTTGTTTCATGTGCAAGTTACACCAAGAAACTGGCATTAAAATCAATTCTGAGCAGAGATTGCAGAGAATAGACATCATTTCCGCAGAGAATCCATGTCAGTGAAGCAAGTGGGCTAGAGATTGCAGAGAATAGGCTTCATTTACACACAGAATCCATGTTGATGAAGCAAGTGCGCTATAAGTCCCTCATTTATGGATCAGGGGTTGAAGCCAAATTGAAATTGCTAACTTGGGAAACACTAAGTATTGGTTCTATGTTGTAAAAGGACAGTCACATACTTTTTATCAGTGTGGATAGGAATAAGGGCATACAAACTGTACGACATGCAAGCAAGGATAACCCTTTTTTTCCACTTATTTAATAAACAACTTTCTTCAAGAGCTTGAAGGCACCAAACAGTGGGGCTTCAAGCATCCCAGTATATGTATGTGTGTTAGTTACTTGCTCTCTTGTAGATAGCATTGAGCAATATTCATGGCATTTTGGCAATTTCAGCGAGGGAAGGTCTGATTTCCAAATCAAACCATGAGGAATAACATACCTATTGGAACCTTCCTAAGCTTGAAGTAAGAAAGTTTGATGGCACCACTGTCAAACATTGGTTCAATAGGTCAGAGCAATAATTTGCTTTACATTGTATACGTGCACAACCAAATTCACCTACATCATTGTACATGGATGAAAACATCTTTGTTTGGATTGCAATTTAAGCTTGGTCTACGAATGTTCATAGATGGACTTCAAGCAACATTTGTTTGATCAATGTGATAATGACCACTACAATCACCTCTTCAAGATAAGATAAGCATTTCAAACAGTTGAGTATGAGATAAAAGAGGCATTTTATGGTGTAAACCAACCCATGTGCCTTCAAACATTGAGCAGGGTATTAATCACAAGACTAGTCAACAGCCAAATTATACACCAAATGACAAAGAGAAAGGAAAACTCCCGGATCTCTTTACACCCACCAAGAAATATTCCCAGGATAACCCTATTCCAAGTGGAACACCAATAATGATTGATGCAAGGAGCCTTACTTTGACAACGTCCTCTCCAAGCTCTACACAAGAGTAATCCCATGACTGGTTCTACATCAAATTTCGAAGATGGCCACAAAAAGGGGAAACCCTTGGTTTTCTCCACATCCACCAAACACTATTCAATTTACAAACTCTCATAGGTTGTCACTAAAAAGTTTCTTTGCGCGCTTTCTAACATGAATCTCAATCTTAGAGCCTCTGGTTTTTGTGTCTCTTTTGCACAAGACTCACATTCTTTGTCTCTCCGTCTCTACACATGGGTTCCTCTCCACCACACAACAACACTCCCTCCATGAGATTTCTTAGTCCATAATCTAGATTGCATGGTCAATTTAGAAATCTCCAGAAGGGTACTTTTTCCATACCTTAGGGGCAGTCTCATACTAGTTCCATCTCTTCTCATAACTACAGGAAGTCGATGCCTTTTCTTAATTGATTTCTTGGAAAATAGAGACCAGTGCATTTAATTTAGGGTAAGATATTTCCATTGATAAGGAGTTTCCCAATTCCCCTTTGTAGCTTTTCACTCAAGGCATTGAATTCTATGTAGCCTTTCCTTTCTTTAGTTGTTGGCAATATTCTAAATAAGGCATATTATATCAATAGAGAGTTTATCAAAATATCTATGCTGACATCTCCCACATTACAAGTCATAATTTACAATTACAAAATATAGTTCATGGTAGGCATGTTATAGAGGGGTTGAGCATTGTGGAAGGGGAGCTTAGGGATTGGCTTTCTCCCACCCTTGAGATGCTTGCAGTTTTCTTTGAAAGCTCAAGCCTCATTGCTTCTCTCATTGCAAATTTGTTGATTTGCAATGTGGACAATTCCTAGGGTAGATGTTGGTCCAATACTCACTTCATTCCCTGGGATTTGGCAAAGAGGTATTTCAAGTAGTTGATCCCACCAAACATTTCTATGCCACATAGCTTTCAATTCAACTTCATTATATTATGACCATTATGTTGTAGACCATACTCCCACATTGGGTCCAATAGCTTTATAGAGGACTGATTAAATTTGCAAACCGAACAAAACATGTTGGGAAAAAACTGAATCCAAATCCACAAAAATTTCAAGAATGTTGCAATTAAAATATCACAACAACGCAAGTGTTAAATACTCCATTAAAAAATAGGAAAAAGAAGTACATCTAATAGACATTGCAAACCATATACTAAATCTTGAAAAACAAAGAAAATAAAGGCATAATTTTTCTTACGTACTTGGGAAAATGGATATATGGTAGATTGGAGTAAACCCCCAATCCACAAATGCTTAGTTGATGGCAATGAAAACCATAGATTTCCCCTTGTTCACTTGATGGAAAATGGCCATATTATCCTCAGAGCTCAACCCCCCTTAGCAATTTTTGCAAAATGAGGTTTTAAAACCAAAAATTGTCTTAAAGCATGTCAAAAAGGAGCAAGGCCATAATTTTGTTCGATTTGCAATAAATATGAAACTATTGCGATAAATACAAATTATCGCGATAATTTCAAAAATTAAATTTATTTCCATAATTTTGAAAATTCAATTTATCATTATAAACATTGGCAATATTATTGCCAATGAAGTTTTTGGCAATGATATTGTGATAATTCTGATCAACAAGGGACCTAATTTTTCTCTCACTTGTTTTGCTTACTCAATCTAGCCAATTCATTATGGGTATTCTACCATATACATGTTTTCTAGGGTAAGAACTCAAGGAAACTAAACATTTTAACACATCTTTACTCCTCACCCTTGTTGGCATTCTTTTGGTCATCTATCCCCTTTCAAGTACTCTTTTGATGTGTTGGATCACCCCATAACCCCCAAGCAAGAGTTAAATAAGAAAGCAAAAAAGGAATCTACAATACATAAAAATAACCTAGATTGCCCCTCCCAACAACCTTGGCCTTAAGGTGGATTTCTATTAAGCACGACTTCAAGCCTTGTTGAATGGCGTTGAGCCCCATAAGAATATCTCACCCATGCCTATGAACGAGAGGTTGAGGTGCTTAGCTAGATGGGGAAAAATGGCCTTGTTGAATGGCCTTAAGCCCCATCAAAATATCTTACCCTCGCCTGCAAACAAGAGGGTATGGTGCTTAGCTACATGTTAAAAAAAAATTGGGACAAATTTTTTTTTTTCACGTCTTATACACTAATCTTTATGACTACTAAGACATACTTGCAGTTATAATCTTGTGTTGTAAACTTCACATTGTGTACCAACCTTTCACATTGAATGAGGTTATGGCTCGAGTGTTCATTGTGAAAAAGGAGAGTTAGTGTCGAGTGTGTGCAAGAGAAGTGTGAGAGCAAGGGAAGAGTAAGAGGAGCTAGAGCAAGTCTGAAAGACAAAATCTGATCAAGAGAAGAAGATCTTCAAGCAAAGAGCAAGAACATTTCAATTGCAAATTGATTATGAATTGATGACTTTATTCATTCTCTCTCTCTCTCTCTCTATACTCTGCTGAATAATTGAAGAAATCTAATAGAAGAAGAATCATTTGGGTTTTCCCCTTGTGGGTTTTGCCCTGGTTATTAGATCGAACTCTCTGTGTCTTATATTTGTGTTTGGTTGTCTTCATATGATCATTAAGTTTATGTTGCATCTACAATTGTTGATCTGAAAAGTTTTGAAGAAGAAATATGCATTCTAAATAATAACAAGAACATAGAAAATTCAATTTTTCGTAGTGCAAAGTAAATTCAGTTTTCTACAAAGTACATTCAGTTTTCTGCAAAGTACATTCAACTTTCTGCAAAGTACATTAAGTTTTCTGCAAAGTACATTCAACTTTCTGCAAAGTACATTAAGTTCCATTCAAATTTCTGTAAAGTAAATTCAACTTTTTGCAAAGTACATTAAGTTCCATTCAAATTTCTGCAAAGCACATTCAGTTTTCTGCAAAGTAAATTCAGTTTTTTGCATAGAACTTTCAGATTTTAACATGGTATCAAAGCCTTGGTGAAGACAAGTCTAAGGAGACCAGAGATCACATGAAGAGACTCCACTTGCTGCCAAAGTTTTTTTGATCAAGATGACTTCATCCTACTTCAAGGTAGAAAGAAGTTGAATGATGCTTCGAACTTTGGTCCATAGAAAGCAAGACTAGATATCGCTCTGGAAGAACACAAAGTTTTGGAGTATGTTGAAGGCACAACAACTGATCCACCAGAGAATGCAAGTGTTGTTGTCAAATCCAAACATAAAAAAGGTGAAATAAAAGCTAGCAAAATTATTCTTGATTCTTTTAGTGATCATCTCTTTACTTATGTTTCTGGTTTGAAGAAAGCTAAAGAAATGTATGAAAAACTAATTGCCATGTTTACAATGAGTAACTTGAACTAGATTATTGCTTTGAAGAATCAGTTGAAGGACATCAAGATGAATAGAGGAGAGACGGTTCAAGCATACTTCCTGAGAATGACTAAAATTAAGAATCAACTGCCAAGAGTTGGTGAAGTTGTACCCGACAAAGAAATGGTGTTGATTGCACTTGGAGGCATTTCTTTTGTATGGAAGACTTTTATCACCACCATTAGCAATATCAACACTATTCCCACATTTGATGAGCTCCTAGGAAAATGTATCTAAGAGGAGGCCAAAATGATCTCTAGAAGGAGAATTTCACATTATGAAAAATGAGAACTTACTGTTTTTACAACCTATGACAAGAGAAATAAAGGTAATAAAAATAAATATGCTTTCAAATCAAATAACGAGAATCTAGACATGTCAAAAGTTAGATGTTTTAACTATCAAGAGCATGGTCACTTTGCTCGTGGCTATAAAGATTCAAAGGTAGCACTTAGATTCAAAAATAGATTTAATTATAGAAAAGAATCTTCTGAAAATCAAAGAAAATGACATCCTAAGAAAACAAGAAATCCAAGATATAAAAATAATGCAGTAGAAACTCAATCAAAATATTTTCTTGTTTTTGCTCTTTTCAGTTCTTCTGCAGATTCATTTGATAGTTGGTTAGTTGATAGTGGTGCTTCCAAACATTTTATTGGTTACAAAGAAACACTCTCTAATCTAGTTGAGAGAGAGACTAATTTAAATGTTATCCTTCAAGATAATTCTGCTCACCAAGTTAAAGGTTATGGTTCAGTTAGATGATGACAAATCTATTTTTTTACAAGAAGTTTTGTATGTACCTGGTTTGAAAAAGAATCTTCTATCCATATCTGCTCTAGAAGATAAAAGAATGAAAGTTGCTTTTATTAATGGAAATATTCTAACTTGGCCTTTGAACTCAAGTTTGAGAGAAGCCTTTACTTTTGGATCAAGATGTGAAGGGCTTTACAAAATCAATGGAAAACCCATTCATGCACTGGTCTAATACTGATCTTCAATGTGAGCTATGGCACAAAAGATTTGTTCACATACACTACAAAGCCTTACCTCATGTAAAGAAGATGGTCTGTGGAATGCCTGAGATCAAAATGGATCATGAAGAAGTTTGCCCAAGATGTGCAAGTGGAAAGCATATAAAATGACCATTCCATTCAAACAAAACAAAAACTAGTCAGGTATTTCAACTCATACATTCTGATTTATGTGGAACCATGCTTATTACTTATATTAGTGGCTATTTGTATTTCATGATTTTTGTTGATGATTTTTCTCGCAATACATGGATATTCTTTTTGAAAAAGAAAGGGGAAGGAAGCATTTGACATGTTCAGATATTTCAAGACTCTGATTGAAAATCAAACTGGAAAGCTGATCAATGCTCTCAGATCTGATAATGGGGGAGAGTTCACCTCCAATGATTTTAATGACCTTTGCAAAGACAATGGAATAAAGAAAGAAACCACTGTGCCATACAATCCACAACAAAATGGTGTGGCTGAGAAGGAGAATAGAACTATTATGGAAGCGGTCAAAGCCATGTTGCATGATCAAAAGCTACCAAAGTTTCTGTGGAGAGAAGCTACAAACACTGTTGTTTATGTGCAAAACAGAACTCCTATCAAACCTTAAACAATAAGACTCCTGAAGAAGTCTTCACTGGTAAAAGGCCCGAGGTGAGTCATTTGAAAATATTTGGTTGTCATGTATACTTCCATGTGCCAAAAGAAAAAAGGAACAAGTTGGAAGCTTTAAGTAAGAAAGGTACATTTGTTGGTTACTGTGATAATTCAAAAGCTTATAGAATTCATGTACCTGGTCAAAGAACTATAGGGTTTAGCAGAGGCGTAACATTTGCCGAAGTGCAACTCTTAGAAAAGCAAGAGACTCTCCTCCTACAATTACTGAAAGACATGTTGTTAATGAAAAAAAGACTGCATCTGAGTCTAAACCGGAACCTGAGAATGAGCTTGTTGATAATCTAATGGGTTCCATGGATCCTCTAGATCCTCCACCACATGATCCTCCTACCAAAATGAGACCACTATGGTTGCGTGATACCTTGCAAGATGATGAACAACATGCTACCCCATGAGGAACATTCAGAGAAAGTAAGAAGTCAGGTTGGTTTCAAGGGCATGTTGTTGCCATGAGCAACATCATTCAGGCAGCACCATGCACCTTTGAAGAAGTTGCAAAGGAAAAAGTCTAGAAAGATGCCATGACTGAAGAATACGAGTCCATCATCCAGAATGGTGTCTAGGAAGTGGTTCATAAACCTCAAGATAAATTTGTTGTCACTTCCAAATGGTTGTTTAAAATTAAACATGGTGCAAATGGTAATATTGAAAAATATAAGGCTAAATTTGTAGCTAGAGGTTTCTCTCAGAAAGAGGGAATAGATTATGATGATATTTTTGCACCTGTAGCTCGATATACTACTATTCGGTCTGTTGTTGCCTTAGCTGCAAGCCAAGGATGAAATTTTCACCAAATGGAAGTAAAAATTGCTTTATTACATGGCTTCCTCAAGGAAGAGGTATTTGTGGAACAACCACAAGGCTTTGAAGAGCATGACAGGGAAACTCATGTATGCAGACTGAAAAAAATCCTTATATGGGTTGAAGTAAGCTCCAACATATTGGTATGCTCGCATTGATAGTTACCTGATAAAGCTTGGTTTCACAAGAAACAGTGCAGACCCAAACTTCAATTTCAAGATAGTCCAAGGTATACCTTTGGTTTTGGTATTATATGTTGATGATATATTCTTGACAAGAGGAGAACCTCTTATCCTCCAATGTAAGAGGGAGTTCGCTTTTGAATTTGAAATGAAAGACCTTGGTTTGATGCATTACTTTATGGGTCTAGAGGTCTGACAAAGACCTAGTGAAATTTATCTTTTTCAAGGAAAATATGTTAAGCTTCTTGAAAGATTTTCTATGGTAGAATGTAAGTCCATACATATTCCTATGGAAATGAACTTTAAGAAATTATGTGGCAAAGTTGCAGGACCTAGTCTAGCAAATCCCAGAGAGTATAGACAACTCATTGGTGCTTTGATATTTTTGGTAAATACTAGGTTTGACATATGCTTTGTTGTAAACACTTCAAGTCAGCATATGATTGATCCCTTTTATGCCCACTGGATTGTTGCAAAACATGTACTCAAATACTTGCATGGAACTATCAATCTAGGATTGAAATATACTGTTAAAAATGTAAGACTTCATGGATATACTGATGTTGATTGGGCAGGTAACTCTGTTGATAGAAAGAACACTTCTGGGTGTTGCTTTAGCTTGGGATCTGACATGATCTCTTGGATGAGTAGAAGGCATAAGTCTGTTGAACTAAGTACAACTGAAGCTAAGTACATTGTTGCTAGCATGGCTAACTATGAGGCAGTTTGGCTAAGAAAGCTTTTTGGGGAACTATTTGAGCAAGTTCCAGACACACCAGTGATATATTGTGACAATAAGAGTGAGATTCGTCTTGCGGAAAATCCCATGTTTGGTGACAAGTCCAAGCGTATTGAAATCAAGTATCACTATATGTTGGATATGGTGCAGAGAGGAGCAGTGAGGCTCTATCACATCTCCATTGATGATCAGATAGCTAACATTCTCACCAAGCTTTTACCGAAAGAAAAGTTCTTGGATTTTAGAGAGTATCTTGGACTTATGGATGTAACACTTCCAAGAAGTGGTAACAGTTGATCAAAAACATTGAGCTGCGTTTCCCCCTTGACAAAGCTCACGGGATTAGGGAATGATGTCAGAAAGCTCTTGAGGATGAGGGACCTCTTGTGTAGTGTGTGCCACAAGAGTAGGCCTCAGTATGCATCCGACTCACAATCTGGGATGTGGGAAGAGCCACCTATCTGGGCAATAGGTGTAGTGAGACTTGTGTGACTTGTCTAAGATGCAGGTGTTCCACCACTTGACACTTGGTTGTGTTTGATTCTTCTCTGTGTGACTTGTTTGAATCTTGTCTATGTGATGTCGTGTTCTAACACTTAATTTTTTGAAATAAAAATTGGTTGAGTGTAATCCTTATCTATGTGACATGTGATGATCCTTTCCATTCCAAGTTTGTGTCAAGTGGATGATTATTCTTTAGATTGCGACTTCATTGTTACAAATGTTATAGAGTAGAGTTGAACTGAGATGAATGAAAGATGATTATTCTTTAGATTGCGACTTCATTGTTACAAATGTTATAGAGTAGAGTTGAACTAAGATGAATGAAAGAGATCAGAGGAAGCAGAGATCTTTGATGCAGAAATAAATTCCTCCCTAGTTGAGAGAGTATTAAAATTTCACAGCGCAAGGATGAATTTATTTTAGAATAAATCATATCTTTTAATTTTGTTTGAACTGCCTATAACAAAATCTCATTTCTAACAATTCCAATATGACTTTCCAAAAGTAGTAAGTCGCATTTCAATTTGGAAGTGACTTTCAAAAAATAGAAAATCATGTCTAAACGATCAAAGATGATCTTGACATATGGGATCCACTTTAAAATTAAATCAATCATGATAATACAAGTCAAGAATTAATATTTGTGTCCTTACTAGTATTACTATTATTCTGATATTATTATTTATAAAATATTCTAAAGTCATTCACCTTTAATGGATTAATAAAAAACAAATTCTCTCATGGAATAAGTAAATTAAATTGAGAATCTCTTAATTGGAAAATCGAACTTCTCTCTTGGAATAAAATAGTAGCTCCACACTTAAGAGAATATAACTCTCACTCTCTAATTGAATGTATGGCAAAAGTGTAACTCCTCTTCATTAAATGCACTTGTAACTCTCCCATTCAATTCAATTTGTAACTTTCACCAAATATTCTCTCATGTTTAAGTGTATCTCTCTCTCCCTAATTCGAATTGTAACTCCTCAAGACAAGTGTACTTCTCTCTATATTCTTGAGATGAGTTACACTTTTCTTCAAATAACCCCTCCCTCATGGAATTCAATTATCCTACTATTGGCTCACGACATGAATTCATTTTGTAACTCCTCTCATTTTTCATTTGTTTAAGCAAGAGCAAGTGACAGTTGAGAGAAACATGTTCATTGTGAAAAAGGAGAGTGAGTGTCGAGTGTTTGCAATTGAAGTGTGAAAGCAAGTGAAGAGTAAGAGAAGAGCTAGAACAAGTCTGAAGGAGAAGATCTGATCAAGAGGAGATCTTCAAGCAAAAAGCAAGAGCACTTCAGTTGCAAGTTGATTAGGCATTGGTGACTTTATTCATTCTCATTCTCTCTCTCTGTACTCTGCTGAATAATTGAAGAAATCTAATAGAAGAAGAATCATTTGGGTTTTCCCTTTGTGGGTTTTGCCCTGGTCATTGGACCTAACTCTCTGTGTCTTGTATTTGTGTTTGACTATTTTCATATGATCTTTAAGTTTATGTTCTATTTACAATTGTTGATCTGAAAAGTTTTGAAGAAGAAATCTGCATTCTAAGTAATAGCAACAACATAGAAAATTCAGTTTTATGCAAAGTAAATTTAGTTTTCTGCAAAGTACATTCAGTTTTCCACAAAGTACATTTAGCTCCATTCAAATTTCTGTAAAGTACATTCAGTTCCATTCAAATTTCTACAGAGTACATTCAACTTTCTGCAAAGTACATTCAGTTCCATTCAAATTTATGCAAAGTACATTCAACTTTCTACAAAGTACATTCAGTTCCATTCAAATTTTTGCGAAGTACATTTAGTTTTCTGCATAGAACTTTCAAGTTTCTGCAAAGAATTTTTAAATTTCTACATAGCACTTTCAGATTTTAACATCGAGATGCTAATGGGAAAGCAATCAAAATGATCAACATGAAAGCACAAACATTTAGCCTATTTTGCATTGAGTGATAGAGATTTGAGAAGGGTCATTTAACCTATTTCTTATTCAGTAATTGAGATCCAAGGTGGGGTCAAATCACCTTGGACACATGCAGTCCTGCACTCTATGGACTGTGATTAGGCAACTTAGCTTGATTTGCTCTAAGACAAAGGATCACACTAGCCAATATAAAATTAGCATAATTGAGAAAATGGTAGTAGATTGAACAACATATCAATGGAAGATTTAATTTTAAACAATGAAGCATACATGCATATATATACGTAGGGAGGATTAAATCATACATGTTTTAGACTTCATTATGGGATATGGAGTGCAGTAATGTGTCTTCAACAATTATATGAACAATCATTAACATAATTATGTGTTACCAGGGGCTTAGCAATAATAGTAGACCATTGCATAATCATAACAATGAAAAATTTACAAGCAAAGATTGCTCAACTGTATAATTTGTATTCTTGGTCCAAAATGCTAAAAAGTTGTTAGTGATCAAAATGTTGAGAAATGTTATGGCTCAAGTTCTATGAAGAGATGACTATAAAGTTAGATCTCACAAAAAGCACAAGAATGCAAACCCATATGATAGCAAGAATATATACAAGTACAAACGATACATATTTATACAAGATTGAATGATCAAACCATTAATAGAGGTGGTCCCTAATGATCTGCCTTGTCAACAATGAACAAGGATGATTAAGTTAGCTTGGGAGAGTGATGAATTGGTCAAAATCGATCACTAGTGCATTTTTTTATTGACCTAATCATCTTTGGTCAAAAATGGTTGATTAGACCAATCCTTTGAGTTTTGATGCATCACTCGCATGGACTCTTGAGGTGTCAATGAGGTGACATGCCCGATTATATGTACATTTGTCTATCAAGACACCACCAAGTAGATCAAGCATGAATGCTAGAAAATTGGTGCACTAGAGATCGAGTTATCATGCACGAGGGATTAGGTGCAATGAAGAACAAGAGTTGGAGACATAGGAGGGCAAAACAATAAAGCCTACTAAGTTTCTAGAGTAATGTTGTTCTCGCACACTAAATCCTAAAAAATAGCTCGGTTGAGGCACAAGGCATTGAAAATGGTTAGTGTAATATCGATTAGAACAACTTTTTGCTTTTAAAGATAGACCAAAGTCTTAAGAGGTACCAAGATGACCCAACCCTTTCATTACAACAAGGGTGATTGAGGATTCTTATATTTCTAATTGTGGAGGGAATTGATCTTGCAACTTAGAGACATTATTTGGTTGTTCAAAGGGGGTGAGGGGGGACGGGGGGAAGTGTTCTCTTCAAGTTCAAAGTTGGAGTCAAGTGGTCTATAAATTTTGAATAATTTAACACATATTCAATGGAGATTATCCTGATCATGTACTATTGCGGAAAACATACACAATACATAAGCTCCTCTACGTTGATCATCAATATAGCAGCATCAATAACAATGAAACATCAAGAGCATTCACACATTAACACAGTATGTATCCCGGGGAAAGCATCTCGCTAAAAACCCCAACTATCTGTATATTAATGATTGAGTCATGTAACATTACACAGCATAATACTTCTCACAAGTATCTCCATCTCTGTTACACACAATACAACGCAGATCTGAATCAATCACTGGCTCAAATCTCCTTCGCTGCTTGCCTGCCTCCGCTGCTCAATAACTGCTCAAGAACTGATGATAATTCCAAGGCAACCACGTATTTCCTTGGCTAAATCACGTGAGGACAAGCTACAATGTGGGCAAACTCATTGGCATACTCAATCCCTTGACTGTGCAAGATCTGATGCACAACTACAGTCACAACTGATAGCAATCTGATTCTCTAACACCTGTCCCTGCTGAACTGAACATGCACTGACATGCAACTGAGTTAACTGATGTATTCATTAGTTGTATTATGAGTTAATAACTTGTGAATTAATTAATAACTAATTCACCCAACTCATCTCTAGTCTATTTTTCAGTTAGACTAAATACAACCAGTTTAACAAAGCTAAACTGAACACAACTCCATCAACTGCACCTCCAGTCCACTAAACTCAACTCACTTGAGTTCTAACTTAAGTCCTGCATGCAAATATTAGTCATCCCATAGGTAACCACTTATTTCCTTCTGGGATCTGCATGTACCACATCTGTAGCTCATCCTGAAGTGCTCCAAGAGAATAAGACAAAGTTTATAGTCTAAATATTATTATGAGCTAATAATATTTGACTGTTCTATATTTAGACTGAGCAGTCACTCCGCTGTGGTGTCACTCCGTTGTGGTCTAAAAATATAAGTCCATCTATTTTTCCAACTTGATCAATTATCCATAAACAGCAACCTGCAATCCATAGACATGATCCATATGTCTAAAAATAGACATAGTCTAAAAATAGACTTGCGCCAAAAATAGCCTGCGGGCGCACTTAGTGAACGACTCCTTTCCACTAAGCTCCATCATCTTGTTGCATTCTCAACAAGCATTTCTTGTTGCACACTTTTCAACAAGTGGCAGAGTTCTCCAATCATAAAAGGTTTTCAAGAGGGACACACACGGCCTTCAGACTAGGGCTAAAAACATGCACAAAAAGTATTGGAGGATTTGTAAAATATGGGTTGATCAGGTTTGTAGGTTCTGACATCTCTAACCTTCTCTCTTATTTAACCATAGTATTAAAAGCTCTCCTACTTGAGAGAGAATATTCTTTTTAACAACTTGAACATGGCTTTCTACTCTTCTAGTTGCAATAATGGCAGTCTCGAAAGAATCATATTTAAACAATCATACTTTTGATCTAATATTTTACCTCAGGTTGACATGTAGATATCCTACACTAGATCAAGTGGAAGTCTTGTGTTGGAGTCTAGTAATTTAATCATTTCGTGCACTCAACAAACATCTACTTCTTGAATAGGTCCATAAGTTGAAATTATAGGGTTTAAACTTTATCCCAATTTCATTCAACGCTTTAGGTTATTGCGTCTTTGAACTCGCCAAAATCTCCTAGTTAGAGATGCATCTTTCTCCCCATGTATTTTCCAACCCTTCTAGGTGTTGAAGGGAAATTTTTAGCTTATCTTCCCAATTATGAATACCCAACACTTAGAAGGCTATCTTGATCTTGCTCTACCATGTATGTGCTTCAACATACACTCCAAAACCATATCGTGAAATCTTTATTTGGAGTTTGTAGGAGATATTTAGGTTTAGATTTCTTCTTCCCATCCTTCCCAAAGCTGTCCAAAATGTTGCAAATAACCATTAATCAATGAAGGGATTTGGTCCCTATTTTTGCTTCATTTCAAACATGAAAATATCCCATTCATCATTTCCTCATGTTTTCCTAACATGTCCTTGACAAGCTTCTTGAACACTTCACCTAAATATTTCTGTCACATGTTCATGGTATTAGATTTCAACATCACCATCTCCACTACCCCCTCTTTTGGGCCATCTTCACTTGACTGATTTTCCAAATATCAAGCCTGAAGCTACGATACCAATTTGGAGTGTGCCTATATCAAAGTTATAAAAAACAGAACCAGAAGCCAAGAATCAAACCGGAAAGTAACTAGAACAGAATTGACCTATGAACTGGCCTGAAGTTGACATAAATACGCATAATGTAATGAAAAATATATTTATTCATGTACATCAATGTAAATCCAAACCATTAGACATCAAATATGTAGAGTTTGCTCATTTTATGGTTTGAGATGGAGGTGGGGATTTTTTTGTCTTTTCTAAGTCTATGGAAGGGCCATTGTTCTAAAGTCGATAGTATTTACATGTAGCAGTGGAAGCCATGTTTAGAAAGTTATTTTCTGATTCTACATATCTATCATGCTATAACATAAAATTACTAGCAATATATATTTAATCAAAAGTAAATAACAACTTCCAGGAAACACCTCAAACTGCACTATCAAACAGCAATTTCAGAGGCCTTAAAATTGAAGTATGAATGCCTATTCATTTAAAGTAAAAACAATAAGAAATATTCGCATTAACCTATGGCAGCTTATGAATCATATAATCCAGCGTACAGAACAAGTGTGCAGCCAAAAAGGGATTTTGTAAAATTTGACAAATATGTTTACTTTAACACTTTTCTCATCAATTGCATGAGCACTAGCACGACTGTTAATTGGGATCGCTGGATCTTCTGTAAATCCACCACAACAAATTTGATAAAGAATTTCCATCGTCGTGTTCATTTAAATTCATCACATTCTTCAGAGCATTTTCCCTGTCATATATACTCTCCAATGCATACACAAAACCCTTCCATCCTTCCCCGACCCCTTCTCTCTTCAATGCTGGGGTTGTCCATTCCACAAGCTCTTTAACGAACTCCAGATTGGAGAACAAAAGCTCAGTAATGGGCACAATTGGAAGCAGTTGAATTCCTAATCTGCATTCTCTCCAATTAGCTGGTGCAAACCACAGCCCACTGTCCCGTTTATTTGCCCACAAAACCCCTATTACTCTATTCTCCCTTATAAATTCCGGTTCATATACATTACTGTTCACAGGGACATGCCACCATGCTTTTGCAGACCTGATTTCCAAAGCGGCCAGAGTTGATCCACGCGCTATGAGATGCACATCTCCATATGCTACTCCTATAAGCGCTGCAGAATAATATGCATTTACAGCCTCACTGCTGCTCTCCTGGTTTCTACCATCTGCAAATTCAGTGATTCCACTGGCCCAAGAATGCAGCTTCCATAAATCAAAATTTCTCAACCGTGTATACAATGATTGCTGACCAGAAGTTAGGGTCATGAAATCATTCACAATGGAGTATACATGTGGCTTAAATTTGTGAGCCCAGCTGCGATTGAACTTGGCCAGGACAGCAATGGCATAGCAGAAATAACCCAAATGGTAATGGTGATCATTGTATACCCCAAACCCAAAATCAGCACCAGAGTCCCTAGCACCCACTCTGCTGACCAACCCTCCCCACTTGGTATCATACATAAGTGCATTTCCTTGGTAACTCCCATCCAGCCATGGAGTCAGGGATTTCTCCAGGAATTCTTTCACACGAGGTATGACATTATGGTAGTGAACCTCCTCTGCAATCAATGCAAACCTCGCCGCTCTTGCAACAGCCTTCCCATAAAAATAAGTAGATGGGGTCGTAATTGGCTGCAGATTGCTTACATCCTGTTCTAGGGCTCTGACAATATGATTTCTAGCTTCCTCGTCAGATCCTTTCATTGAATACCAACTTACAGTAATTGGGGTTTCTTCCAGAATCCATGAATCACCCACAATGCCAAGCAGCTCACCATCTATGCTACGATAAGTGAGGTCGGACAGTATCCTATCGTGTGTAGGAAAAGCAAGGATTTGTCTATGTAAAGAGTGCGAAAGCATGAGTAACTCACCTTGTCCTGTCTTCTTCCATTCGTATGTGACCCTGAAAGGCGTCCTCAGATGCGCCAACCCAGAGACCGGATAAGCTGTGCTGAATCGATCCAAAATCCGCTCCTTTATATCTGCAATTACTCCAACTTGATCTGAGAGTATGCTGATTCTCAAGACGCCTTGATAGGATCCAGAGATGCTCAAATCCTTGTTGAAATACAGGGGATTGGAGCTGTAAATGAGCCATGACTGTCCATTGTTGAAGACAATCTTATGCTTAGTGTAGTGAGTGTGAGAAGAAAGACTGACCACCGCATGTATTGTGGAGAATCGGAGGTCACCTCCCTTAACAATGCAGGTGATGTAAGGGCTTCCTCGTACGAGGGGGACAGTGAGGGGCCCCGGGAAGTCTAAGGTGACACTGAGGTCATCGAAATGGGAGACGACATGAGAACCAGTGTGAGAGCACGAGATAGTTAAATCTGGGACGAAGGATTGTATGATGAAGGCGGATTGAACGATTCTGGAGGGGTAGCAGATTGTAATAGAGCCCCTGTTGGTGTCGGATTTAATGAGATAAGGATGAATGAATTCCGGCTGGGAACCCTGCCTGAGTACAAAGTTCTGCCAGGGGGAATTAGTAGGAAGGGGCGGATGATTACGTAGATTCTCTGCGAAGAACGGAGTTGGGTCGGATGCCGCCGTGTTATTTATGGAGGGGAACGGTTGGTCAGGCTTGGGCTCCACCTCTGAACGCCGACGTTGGAACCTCTGCCATGTTAATCGTTCTGCAGCTTTTTCCAGACATTTTCTCATCATGGCTTGGGCTTGAATTGTTTCCCAATGGAATTAAGCAAGTAGCAGACGCTAGACTGTCTGAAGGATCGACAAGAGAATTGGAAACATGGGAGTGACCAGTAAACGTCGATGTAAATATCTGCACCGGGCGTGCGTGCTCTTGACGCGCTTGAAGAATCTCGAGATTTCAAATTCTAAACGAACGAATGTCGTGACTTCAAACAAATAAAGTTGGTCGCTTAGCGAGATCACAATATTTTGGGGGTGGATATCTTTACTAATTTATTTTGGTGTAACGCTGGATTTTTTTGATGCTGGAAACTTGAAATTGTAATATATTAGCAATTGTCCCAAAAGGTAGAAAGAGCGGCTGATAAGATTATTAAATTGGAATTGCTGATTTTTTCTAGAAGATATTTTGGTTTAAGTTTAACGAATGAGCAGTTTGAGTTGGCTAAAGGCTTTCTAATTGTTTTTTATTATGGTAAAATTATATTGATAATTCATTGGTTTTACTTTCAAAAGCTTGAAGGAATTTGAAGCGCAGGTATAGAATTGTTTTGTGGGATTTGATCCCAAAATCATTAATTTGTAAGTACATATTCAATGAAATGTTAATTGGTTGAAACCTTGCACAAATGTTTGATATAAGCAAATAAATGGAACAGGTTGAAAGGCATAATTGGTTTGTGGAAAACCTTGTTTTCTTGCACTAGATCATTGTCCAATAACTTTTCTTTAGATGTTTTGTCTATATCTATATAACAAGGAATTGAATCTCTTATTTCATTTTAGAGTAAGTTAATTACCCAAAATCAAGAGGTTAAGTTAATTATCCAAAATCAAGAAACCTCTATAGATGACCAAGCATATACGAAGCTTGCTAGTGACCAAGGCAATAACCACCATAACTATCCCCCACCAATATATCTCATTGAAAACCATAATTGTATATTGCATTTAGAAAGTCAAAACATAATGCTAGAAAACATGTTGATATATTGCTAATCAACCAAATTTTAAGATATTGCATTTAGTCAAAGAGATTATTTGAAGTGGCAAGATTTTGTTTATGGATCTAATATTGAATATTATATTCAATATTAGAATTTGGTTTTGGTTTGGGTAAGGAAATAGGTTAAAGGGATATTACATTTAGCTAGAGAGATTATTCTAAGTGGCAAGATTTTGTTTATAGATTTAATATTTAATTCATATTCAATATTAGAATTTTTTTGGGTAAGGAAAGGTTAAAGGCTCAAAATCTAGAGGTATTTGGCAAGAGTAAAGTTTATCTCTTTACTAAACATTAGATGATGACAATGATCAGTCAGGGATTATTAGCAAGTATTTCCTTTAATAACCATGATGAGTTAGTCTTGGATAACAATGAATCTCGAATAGCAATGAATAATGATTGTCCTCAATATTAATTTGACAACTAAGTTATAATAGATTTTCTTATTGTTAAAAAAAAAAAGATAATTAGGTGATTAACTTTTATTTATAGATACAAAATTTCTATAAACCTATTTACATATATCAACCATATTTACTAATATCATTATGCTAATTTATATTTACTAGCAATTGTCCCAAAAGGTACAAAGAGAGGTCGATAGGATTATTAAATTAGAATTGTTGAATTTTTCTAGAAGAGATGTTGGTCCAAGTGAATTATTAGGCAGTATAAGAAGACCCCCAGTTTAAATATGGGCTACTAAAACGCTCTTATAAGCTCGCACTTTTTTGAAATTGATTACCCATAAATTAATCACAACAATCAAAATAAACAGATCTAAACCAACGAATATGACGATACGGGTGTGGCTTAAACCATGGAACTGCCAAAATCATGGAATGTAATAATTATAAGAATTTACATCTCTTTTTAGCGTAAAATTACCTCAAGTTAAAAAAACGGATAAAGTCAACACGTTCACAACCTCTGGCTTTGTAGCATGAAGATCATTTCAGCGAATTTTAAGAATTAAATAAGGTGAGACTGAATAATCTGAACAATGCCATGAAATGGAATGGAATGCAAACGAGGACTCGGTCGAAATCCACTGACAATGAATGGGACTGCAATGCAATGTAATGAATAACAAGAATCGAGTGGGGAGCAGTGCGCTTCCCTGCTATTTGGTTTTGTTCCCTACTTTCCACCACTCATACAGCTGTGAAATTAAATTAAAAAAATCAAGCTCTAATAATAACAGCAGGCATGCATGCAGCCAAGCTCGTAAACGGAAACAATACCGGGTAATAATAGAAAGCTTCCTTTAACTTAAAAAATCTTCGAGCTTTATCCATTTGTAAATCTGGATACGAAGTTGGCTTTTGACAGCCTCATGCTTAGAAATCAATCATTCCTGTAATGTATAACAACTGCCTGTAAACTCGGCAATGATATTACAGCTAATAAAAGTTTGATGGGCAACAACAAACCTCAAACCCCAAACATATGAGTTGGTAATATTGAGCAATCATTTGGCTGGCCCCTATAGGGTACAAGGTCATGACTTTAATTCAAAGATGTTTTGTCCAAGGGAAACATCCAAATATCCCATTGACCTAATAAATTGAAATGAAATACAGTGATCATCAACTAAGAAAATTTGATTTAACGTTTGGAGAAGTTGAGGGTGAAGGTGGGCTGATCGGCCCCCAAATAGTTGATGTGAAAGATAAGATCTTCTGGGAGGTCGTGCTTTGCTCTCCAGATAACCAATCCGATTCCGGCATAGACGAGTCCATACTTGTGCTCGCTCATGTTTATGCTCTTCACCAATGGAAGCCGAAAATCCCATTCCAAATTAGGATAGAGGAACGGTGCAATAAATCTGCCGCTTGTTGCGTCCACATGTATGGGTGTGTCCCACCTACAACCATCGGCCGCAATCAACGGTCATGACCACAATCACAATTTTCAGCCTGGTCAGTCCTATTCAATGAGCAGGTAAATCAAAGGAGATTTGATGGCTCACCCTGTTTCCTTGTTTTTCTGTAGGAGGAGATCATTCAACAGCTTGACATTTTCGAACTCGCCATTGTAAGTAGAACCCAAAATCACTGCCACACAAATAGTTTTCTCGTCAACCATCTCAATAGATTTGACGAGATCCATCACATAGTAGCCCTCTTTCAGTTTAACTTCTTTCAGGTCTACTTCAAAATATCGAGCAAATTTCTCCCAACAGCCCTGCAACACAAAAGCAAAGAATGCCGATTTGGAACAATTTTGTCACCAAGTTTGTGCAAAATATATCTAGCTGAATGACATTTGCATATAATCTACCACTCAGGTGGGATGATGATTCTGATGGACTTTATATACATGTAATATCAAGCTTCACAACCTTCATATTACATGTAAGTCCCTTTTAGTTTGGGTTATGATATTCAAATTACCAGTTCTAATGCCCACCTCACTTCTTTCCTAGTTAGAACAAAAATTGTTTTTAATGGATTTGGTTTTGATGTAATTGGTTACTTCATATGAAAAACTTGATATTAGCTGCACATTTGCACCAGTAACAATGTTTAGCTTGTCACATGGCTTCCCCTCTACCTTGCGCTTCTTCTGCCATTTACGTTTGAATGCAAGGCCTGCCAACATGATCACCTTTGAAGATCCAACTGTGCCCACACCAACAGCTTCCTCTCCATGGCCGAGTGGGGCGTTAAACAGATTGGCTATAATGTTCATGCATCGATTCTTTTCCAAACCAAAAAAAAGAGGAAAGCACCCAAACCTTCCAAAAAATGTCGAGGGCCTAAATGATCAAAACAGATCTGAGAGCGGATTTCAGATCTAGAAATAATAAAAGCAGAAGTTTATCATAAGAACTGCCATTACCTGCAATTCTGTGGTGACAGGATACTCGTCCATGTCAACATAGTTCTTGTTGATGGCCTGCATGATGAGCTTATCACATTTAGGTTCCCATCCATGTAGTCACAAAAGAGGCAAGATTGAGCCTGGGGTTCCCATCCAGCATCAACTCGTCACTGATGAGTTGATACGTTACATCTTTGGGAATGGACCTATCAGGCATTCAAAACGTGAGAACGCACACATTCAAACCAGACTAGACATATGGTAAAGAACCTGAATGCACCCATTATTTGCTAGTGGAATTAAAACGATGCTTGGAAAAAGCAAAGCAGTAGAATGGGGTGAAGGAAGGAAGGAAGACGTAATGAGGCAAGGATTTCTGAACATATCTTGAAGCAAATTTTGAATGAACTGATCCATCCATATCAGCCATAGCGCTACTCAGAGCCATTTTTGGCTGAAATCTGAATATCTAAGGGCGGATCTTCAAAAGGCTCTTATTACACAGCGGCTACAGCTAGTGTGTCGTCGATTGCAGGAAAACTGCGGAGCGGAATCGAATGTGGGAGTATGGTGTTTAAAGGAGGCTTTGATAGAGGGCGAGCTTGTTCACGACGGGAGTCATTTTCCTTGTGTTGTCAACTGTTTTACTACAACCAACGGAGACTAATTAATAAACTAAACTTGTGTTCCATCAAAATCATTTGACAACAAGCAAAACAATAAAACATGAGTAGCTATAGTTGCCTCTATTCGTAACATGTTCCTATAGTTCCATAATAGGAAATGATAGTGCTTCATGGCGGAAAGGCATGGGATTGATGATTTTTCCACAGGAAAAAGGGCAGGCTTTCTTGATTTTCTGCATAGAATCATTTCTCGTGAGCTTTTGTGCTTTCTTGACTTTCCGTGCTTTTTTGATTTTCCGTTGTTTCGTTTTCTGGTTCAGATCAACGGTTGAAAGTGTCTCACTTGATCGAACGGAGTAAAGTAAAAGTGTTGACGAAAAAGTTGATGCATAGAAAGGCCTATCGGCCTAAATATAAAAACTTTCAATTACACATTAAAATCTTCTCATAAAACCTAAACGAAACAAATAATTTTAAATATGGTAAACCTTTCCTTATTTAAAAAAGAATATTTAAAATAATTCATCAATTATGTTATCCATGTCAAGGTCCCAATCAGCCATAATGAACGAGGTATAGTAAAAAACATATTGATATTCCTGCAAATTAAGCTTATGCTCCCAACTTTTCAGCGCATCATTGGTTATGAGATGTGACTGCACCTAATACAAGCCATACATATTATCATTTGGTCTTTTAGGTTAAAGATGAGTACATGCAAAACTTCAAAGAAGACGAGGGAGGGGAACAAAATGGGTGTTGCAATCTGAAATCAGAATAACAATAATATTTGGTTATAAAATGTATACCCTACCCTAGGCCCCATATCATATAATATTGTACTAAAAATAGTAAATTACAGGGCTTTTTGAAAAATAGAAAAAATATTTTAGCGTATTATTATTTTAAGATTTTCCAAACTTTTATGCCATACTGCCATAGGATTGAAAGTGGCAGAGCATGCTGGCTGTCGGATGCGATAGATGGACGGCTACTGCGGATCCTGATGTACAGATGATTATTGCCCAAGTGACAAGATGGACGGCCGAGATCTTTATTGGGTTCTTGTTTGCGTTGTCTCCGGCATTAGTGGGAAACAGAGGGTTAAGAAGAAGTGACAGAGGAGAAGTAGCAGTAAAAGCAGAAGCAAAGACAGGAAAAAGGAATGAAATGTGTTTGTGTTTGTAAGAGACATCAACATATTTGTTTTCTGGTTTTCAGTTTGGAGAGTGGCCGTGGAATGGGGCTTGCGCATTTTGTGTGAAGTCGGTGCCCGACAGATGTGAATGATAGTGGCCCCAATTAGGCTTAATACTGGGCTAATCTGTTGCCTTCGTGGTTTGAACACTTGTCCATTTGTTGTTCTTGCACTCGTTTCGATTCCGGGCTTTAAATTGCGGCGAAACGAATTCTCTCCCCATGGTTTCTTTCGTTTTCTCAGGTAGCGATCTCTGGTGAAGTCTGGTTCTTCTTGGCAGTGTGTAGAGGATTCAGATTTGCGTCTGTTGGAGTTTTGGGCTCGTGGAATGGAAGAAAACAGTAGAAAGTTGGAGATGTGAAAGAATGTTGTTCTGATAGAATTGGTTGAGCACACGTGGGGTTTAGGGAAAAATAGCAGAGATAAACAAAGGTTAGCGATGTTTCAAGGCGCTGCCGTTGCTGCTTATTATTTGACGCCCGTCTACGGGCACAACCATTCCAAGAAGCTATGGCTCAAGAAAATGGAGTCGGAAGATTATCCGACCTCCGCAGCGCCTCCCGAGGGCGGTGTTTTGCTGCGGAAAATGCCGGCGTATGCTGTGAATTGTTCGCCGCTGGAGCTGAGAGGGAGTTGTTCTCCTCCGTCCTCTTCTTCAGTCAGAATGGACGGCATGAAGACCGTCTCGGATAATAATAATATCACGAAGAAGGCGAGGTGCCTATCTGAAAGAAGCTCGCAGCACAAGTGCGAGCTCGATTACACACTTGCAATAGCCGTGGGTGTGGGAATGAACAGCGCGAGCTCAGAGGAGAACAGGGATGTTGTTTCGGATGGCTTCTTTGATGATAAATATCATAAATTCATGGAGCCTGTGAGTAATTCAATGGGGCTGGAAGATCCACACCCGTTTAATCATATGAACAGCAACAGTGCCCAGGCTGTGACGAGAGTGTGCACTGATTGCAAGACCGTCAAGACTCTGCTATGGCGAAACAGGCCGCAGGGACCCAAGGTATGCTCAGTGCTCAGTGCGTTTAATTTCATTCCTTGTGGTTTTGCTTTTGTGAATGTATCTTTATCTGGTGTTGTCGGTTAATTGTTGTGCTGTTTTTGTTGCAGTCTTTGTGTAATGCTTGCGGAATACTGTACAAAGAAGTTGGGGAAGCGCCTGACAGGCAACTTAGAACGCCCATCCTCACCACCAACGCCGCCAATTTCTCCCACGGCCAAGCAGATCATCAAACTTACCAAGCACAAGAGGGAAGGTGTCACTCCCCCAAGCCTACGGTGGTCTTTCAACCGTGCCGACGAGGTGCGGCACCACCGAACACTTTCTTTTTAACAATACTCGTGCACATGGACTACGCCT